>JAPYMA010001449.1:0-10222 GCA_035041965.1 Anisakis pegreffii | reverse complement strand
AAATCAGAAGCGAGCTGTTTTGCTTGAATTTCTGGTGGTGTAATTGAGTGCCATTATTCCACTTGTCCAGTTTTTATATTCATCGATTCAGAGCGATTCTGAAATGTCAGTTGTGTGAATTATAGGCTGAACGTTCACGTCGTCAATCCGAACTCGAATTGGCTGACGCCAAGGAAACGATTGGTGCTCTTACGGCGAGCAATGGACAGTTGTCAGCAATGAAACGAAAGCTTGAAGTTGATATGGACGTGAGTTCATGTTCAGCTTTTCTTCCTTAAATTGTCTCAATGTTTTCAAACGCTGTTTTCACTTACCATTATTTAATCACTTGCCTACTAGCAAGGTGATCAGATTCCGATTCTAGCGTCCGAGTTTGTTCAATATTCAAATGAATATAGTGTAATGACGACCCTCTCGCATGATCACATAATGTTCGAATAAATATCTGCTATTGATGCTTACTATTAGTTAGCTGAACATCTTCGATCCATCCGTTGTGTTGATGATTGACCATTAAAGATTGCTGCTACTAAAATATTTGCAGCAACTTCATGCCGAGATCAGTGAAGCGTTAAGTGACTTAAAAAATACCGACGATCGTTGTAAGAAAGCCATGATGGATGCGTCACGCTTGGCTGAAGAGCTGCGCGCTGAACAAGAGCATTCGCAGAACCTTGATAGACAAAAGAAAGGATTCGAGTTGCAAATCAAGGTATCGCAGGCAGTAACAGTCTGTTGAGAGTTACTTTGATACACAGCTGTTGCAACCTCTTATTCCACGTTTTAATTGACACGGTTGATTATCAGGAAGGCATTCATTCATTTCACTCAATGCACACGATGGATTTTTTCGGTTCAAGTTATTATTCAATTAAATCGGATTGCTCAAATGGTCACAAATGCTTTCAGGAAATGCAGTCACATCTCGATGAAGCGGAAGCATCCGCGATGAAAGGTGGCAAACGAATTCTGGCAAAGTTGGATCAACGAGTGCGGGAATTGGAGAGTGAATTGGCCGAGGAGTGCCGAAGACACGGCGAAACTCAAAAGACTCTTCGTAATAAGGATCGTCGAGTCCGTGAACTCGCGTTCCAAGTTGACGAGGACAAGAAAGCCGCTGAACGTATGTACGATTTGGTGGAGAAACTTCAAGGCAAAATTAAAACCTATAAACGACAAGTGGAAGAAGCGGTATGTTGCTTCATTCGGTACTCACAATCAGTACCATTTTACTAATAAATGTCTTGAACCAAAAAAGAAACGATCAGACAAACAATGACAACTATGCAAAACGATCGAATAATCAATGCAGTTTGCTCACTGCTAGTTTGTGTGCCGCATTCTCCCCATGGCATCATTCCTGGTTTCTAAGACAACAACAAAGCCAAATTACTTACTTATGAATAAGAAAGAAATTGTCTAGTTCAGCAAACGATCTGATTAGAGTGCTCAAATTTTCTTTGTCTTCAGTTGGTGTTAGAATTACTTGGATTAGTTATGAGCAATTATCATGGCGTTCGAGCAATACTGATCCTTTGCACAGAGTAAAAATTGTTGTGTGATTCGTTGTGGAAGGAATTTCCAATCAATTTTTTATCTTAAAGCGGACACATTTGAGAATTGGCTTCATTTTTTTTTTGTTGAGATTGCTCAGATTTTCCGCGTAACTGTGTCAATTAATCGGAAATCGTCGACTTTCAGGAAGAGCTTGCCAATCAGAATTTGGCTAAATATCGTCAGCTACAGCACATGTTAGAAGATGCCGAAGAGCGTGCCGACATCGCCGAGAATTCTCTGTCGAAAATGCGTGCCAAATCCCGGTCCGGTTCAATGATCGGCAAGGGTTTATCGCATTCGGTGAGAAGTTATCATCACAAAATTTGCAAACTTATTATGTTTAAGGAAAAGAGAAATGTTGAGCCTCAAATTTTCACTCTAACTCTCCTTTAAGCACTGACATATTGTTCAACATTAAACGATACTTCGCGAGAAATCGCTTGCGTTGTGAAGTGCATTCCAAAAGTGCATTTTGGAATATTCATTTGCATCTCATACTGAAATCTCATTTGGAATCTCATACTCATATTCATTCGCACGGTAGGCATTAAGAATGTATGAGGAGATCCATACAGCATATATTGTAAGAAAATGCGATGTTAAATTACCTATAATTGATAATTCGGCAAAATTTATTAATGAGTTCAGCATAATCGAAATACGTCCATACTAAAGAGATTTTTGAATGATCGAAATTTTAACATATTGTAGTGCGAATTTCCACTCGTTCTGGTCAAAACTTCATCAACTTTATTCTCGAAATGATAACACGTAACCGTGCGCGAAGAGCACTTTGCAATTTGACTCCTAGAGCAGATAATTCCAAGAATTGACTCAATCTAATTGGATACGCTTCAGATGTCGAGTGCAGTAATTGGAGGTGCACCAGCTATGAGATCCGCTTCACGATCACACAGTAATGTCGATGACGTTGGAGAAGCATGAAAATTGAGAGGATGCGGATGCAAAACTATCAAAAAAAGAAAACTTTCCGTGAATAACGAATAACGAGATAGATCACTCAACGAACCTTCAATTGTACATCGCTATTACTATGTCGACAATTTGATTTAATGCAATTAATTTCACTGCAAATGTAAATATATTTATCTCATAATACAATTGCTTTTTAAATTAATTTCATCTTTTTGTTGTTGTTCAATTGAAATATTCATGTGCTAAACAATCTTTTCCTACTGATTATTTTTATGGTACGTACATTTTGCATTCGACTAATTTCCACTGAACGTTAGCAACGAAAAGCGTTAGTTATTACACGTGCATGTATCCATATATTTCTTTACGTTTCTATTCGTGCATTGCGGCGAGTGCTATTTTGAGAGTGCTTATTTGCATTTTTCTCATTCTTGCGTTAGCTCGTGATCGAATATTTCCAACAAATTCCTTTCATTCATTATCGTGATTTTCTTTGAAAATCATTCTCGTTCCGCCTGAAGAATTTATGCAATTGGACGATTCGGTGCCATGTACTCATTCGATCGTGCCGTGTAAAGCGTCAAATGATGTCCATTCGAATCTGCATCTTATTCACGCGTAGAATCATTATACTATCAAATTTCCTGAATATCAATCAGAACATCTTTTTTTCGCCGAATTCCTTTGTTTCACCGAAACCTGATGATGATATCTGATTAACGAACAAAATATTTACGATGTGTTCATTCAGTATTGTGCTCATTCCTATTGTCAATGCTATGCGAAACGCTTTCGACATCGCTCATTATTGGTGATGGCATCCGACCGACGACAGATCTGAAAAGTCCGACAATTCGGTTAGAATTCCGACATCCGGACTCTGACGGAACATTCCGGCACTCGTTCGAAATGATGAAATTCATCGGATCCCGACTGACACCAGTCAAATTTCAAAGCTCGCATGCCATCACTACGCATAATTGCACGCGATTTTTGATGATTTTATTTTTCTTCATTTTACCAAATATTATTTATTTCATTAAACGATTCGACTTCATAAATGATTTCACTCACAAAATATTGACACAATTTTGCATCTCATTTTCAAACTCCACTATATTTTCGACCTATTTCTATGAGTTATTCTTTCATCGTTAGCGCACCTGCTCAGGAACTGTGTAATTGCTTTACTTGATGGGATCGGTGACAGAATACGGTCATGCGGTCTTGGGGCTAGTGAATTATGGCAGTTCCTCGTGATCATTTCCATCGCATGCTCCAACAAATGAGGTTTTTTTGGTTGTGTTCCTGCTCAAGCAAGCTTCTTCCATCCAAACGACAACTTAGAACGGAGCACCTGGAGGCCACCAGCTAATTTATGGTGATCGTGATACATCTGCAGTCTTGATAAATCATTCTACTCACTGCCGGATGATGTTAAGTTAAAAAATAGATTAAAATCGCTTGTACCCATCCACGATCGTCAACTGACAATTAACGGCCAGTTTCATTATAACAGGTGAGTGTTTTAGTTCAGCTCTGAAGAGCGCCATTCAAGCGGCACTCCCGCTTGACACAAATGTGTTCATGAGTAAAAAGATTATGGAATCAGGAACGAATAACGAATAGGATATGCAATGATAAATGAGTGAACTCCGTTGGAACCATTAATATTGCCGTGTGCAAATCATTCTGAAGTGTTCCACTCTAGAGCGACTTCACATGAACGACTTTTAACGTTCGCTTACTCGAACATTTTCGTCGTCATTTATTGTTCTTCTATTGAGCATACCTCTAGTAATTTTTTTTTTGTTTTCAGTGCATGATGCACTGAACACCTCTTTATTTAACTGCATATCGATCCTCCTCGTCAATGAGAAGTTCGTCGTTTCGAATTAGCATTGGCTCAGTGCTTGTTCAATTTCAAATTACGCTTCAAGCAAGCAGCACGCAAATATAATCCATCCGTCCATCCAACTCAAGGAATGAACGTCGAATGCAAAGAAATGATCATGCCGCAATGGCGTTGGCTTCAATTTGTGTTGACGGAAATTCGCGTCACTTTTTCTTCGCGTCGTACTCGACGCAATCGTTTTGTTTTCCATTATTCGTTTGTATTTATCGCCGTCGTATTTCATCCACCAACCATACATATCTGTATTGAATCAATCGCACTCAAAAAAGAAACCACAACCTTTCTTTGTGAATCGCCGCTCACTGAACCAGACATGCTGGGTTAGCAACAACAACGCTCAACAAAACTACGAAACATCCGAAGAAGTATGTGCTCATCGGAGCATATACTACACGAATGGACAATGAATCAGTATGAATTAATGAAAAGTAATTTATCAAGGGAAGTCATGCTTAGGTTTCTGCTCGGCTGATTGAAGGGATAAGGTCTTTCGCTGTTGTGACGACTTCAGTGAAGCATTTTGCACTAGATATTGCAGATCAAATACTGGTGTGGTTGTCAATGTTGTAATGAAATATCTCCTTTTTGATGTTGACCATTGATAGCGTAGATGCAAGTGAAAAGTGTGTGCGTACATTCTAGCAATTAAAAATGTGATTAGTTGAATTTTAGAGCTTGATAGACAACTCAAATGAGAATGCACTCATAGTTTCACGCAAAAAAAATTGAATATTCCCCTCTTCTCGTTCCTTCCGTCGCACATATTTGATAATTTCGTTTAGACGCTGTCATCAGCACTCACTTCTTCGTTTCCAACTCAATCACAGATTCATATTCCCCTCTTCGTGGTGGTTATTGATGAAGAATTTTTCAGTCAATGTCTGGAAAATTTGTTAATGAGTTTTCTCGTTCAAACGCAGGCAACGTGATTGTGTTTTGAAATCTTCAGAATTTTAATAACGCCTGCAATTCCGAATAACTTTGTGAGAGTCTCAGAAGTTTTCTCAGAACGACCAAGCAATTATGAATTTTTACGCTGGCTCATTCAAATCATGTTCTTTTCGCATCAACTGAGACAGACCATGAAGGTGCTCCCCGATTTTGTCGTCCAAATTATTCGCACACTTCGATTTTAGTTAATTTTGTTTTCTTCTTGCTCAATAAAAACTCTTGCACGCACACAGTTTTGCACTGATTTCCTATAGCAATGAGACTGCAACAAGGAGCCGTCCGTCATCGTTTTAAAATCGTAAGCGTGCTCTATGCAATTTGCTCTCCAAATGAAATTTCCATATTTCATTCAGTCGTAAACGATGCGATTTCATTGAAAAAAGAGGATGTGAATCAGCTCAAAACGTGCGGAATTGAGGTTAACGAAATTGTCGTTCTAGTCTGCAATAACGTGCTCATCGAAAACGCATATGTTTCCATGCAACTGTTGCCAAACGCTGCTTTTATTGCCGTAATTCTCTCGAAACACATTCTGAAAATTTACAATGATATCCGTCTGAGTGGAATTAGAATCCCTGAATGAAGTGGAATCTCTGAAGGTTCATTTTGAATAGCATTCCGCGCTGAGAATTGAAGTTAGATGTTCAGCGTGAAATATGCGAGTGAATTATTCATCGTATTCGATTCAGAATCGCTATTTGAATCGCATTCATTTGAGATTTTGGGCGTTAAGCCCTTACATATGAACAAGGTGATTCATTATTTATATATAATGCGAGTGAGAAACCTTAGTTTCTCGTCAATTAATTCCGTATTGTATGATAACTAATTCTCATTCGTTTAGCCGCACAATGAATAGAGTTTGGCATTGAATATCACATGAAACA
Source organism: Anisakis pegreffii (assembly GCA_035041965.1). NCBI lineage: Eukaryota > Metazoa > Nematoda > Chromadorea > Rhabditida > Anisakidae > Anisakis > Anisakis pegreffii. The sequence continues at coordinate 3,976 of JAPYMA010001449.1, read as the reverse complement.
TTGGCTGAATCGATGAAATTTCTGACCGTTGCGAACAGGCATAAAGACCATAACTTATTCTGTTTTCAGCATCAAATCTGAACCTCCTTCCCAACCGTACACGCTTCTAACTTCATCAGACTTCACAGCCTGGCCAATGACGCTCCTTTACTATTGCCATCGAATGATCGACACTTCGGAATGTAGTGATACGTTTTCGATTGTTTCGGTGTTCATGGCTTACTATTAGTCAACATAATACACTTAGCTGTGTTCAGCTCATTCTCACGAAGATTCGAATCACTCCACAATACGAATACGATTTGTTGAAGTATCACTTTGTCAACAGCTTAGAAGTTGAGTGTGTTTCATATTTACTGAATGATGACGTCTCAAAACCGTCGTCGATACAGCGCCTACACAGCTATACTCGTTTTCGAAATTTATGCGAACTCTTCATGGAATGGATATGTGAATTGCTGCGGTTTATTTTCGTCGATTCTCAGTTCTATATTGACATTGTGTGCTTAAATTCCGAAGCTAAGATTCAGTTCACTATAAAAGTTCTATATGTTTTACCTGCAAACATCCGAATTGAGTGCTCAGTAATTGACTTAATTAATAGTGGCTCATTTCCTGTTGAGCGCAGTGAAAAGCTACTGTATTTTATTGATCTAGGGACGTAAGCATCCAACTACTGACGGGTAGCAACATGATGACTGCGTACAAAAAAAAGAAGTTGGTCTTTCTGAGGAACTCTCAATAGAGATCTTCTTCTAAGGACTCTTTAAGCATATGCTGAGCACTTTTTTAATTATGAAAATATTGACAAGTTGAAATGCACTCAAGATTCAGGATTAATTTTGCAACGCATCTGACAAGTTATTCTTACTTTAAGGAGTCATTTCGAATTTCGCATTGTCAAATGAGCTTATCTTCGAAACATCCATTAATGCTCCTGCACAAGTCAGTCGCAAACTCAATTTGGACAACCACATCATAAGTTCATTATTAGTGGATCGTTGAAATGAAAGAGTTGTTTTGCTGCGGAACGTTTCAACCATTTGTGGAGTTCATCCCGATTTTGCGGATGACTGCACTAAACGATTAGAACAATCGAGCAGAACAATTGCAAGCAACAGTCGTTTGAGCTTTTTCAACCATGGTTTATGTATTTCCTCGCGAAAGACTTCTCTAAGATTTCGTGAGCCATTCGCTACGAATATGTTTAACTGACAACGCTGTCACCGCATAATTACGATTACGGATTTGTTCCATGATTATGCGGCACATCTATCAGTGTACAGTTGCGTACTATTGAGATTAAATGCTTCTGTGATTTGATCATGCCTTTCCGGTACCACTATTTGCACGACTTTGTTTAATTCACACGTGAAATGCATCTGAACGTTTTCTGTGGCGAATACCTTAAGCTCAACGCATGGCAAAGGCTCATTCAGGGTATTCGTGGTTGGCGGATTTTCATCTTCAGATTCTTGGATGAATATTACAAGAAGATTTTTGAAGAGTCTCGAATCGCACATCGATAGAAATCTCGTATTTCGTTTCACTTATTCATGATGAAACGTTCGTTGCAAACACTTCAAATTGACTCCTTTTTTGCACTCGTCGTGCTAATTCTCAATCAAATGCATGTGATACCTTCATGATCTACTTGCAGGCAAAATGGTGGGTATTTTATCATTGTACTCTGATAAGTTCTTCACATATTAAGGACTTGTTCTGAAATATCGTTCGCAAAATAGCGCAGTCATTTGGTTTCCTATTCTTCTCCCGTATGAAATTCACTGCCTGCGATTGATCCTATTATAAGTTCTTGTGCCAGACCAATTATTTTGCCTTAATGAACCGTAAACTGCACTCATCGAATTCACTGGCTCCGAATATGCTCATTGAGGATTAATTGTTTTTTCAACAAATATTTATTGACAATCTTATTTACACCAAATAGTTTGTGATACTGTTCAATTTTAGAATATTCACGCGATTGCGTGAACATACGCATAAACAAACGTGCCGTGCCGTTGCTCTTCTCAAAACATATCCTTCAATTTCATGCCTTGTTATTCGCAGTGAACGAAACGGGTAAGGGATGATACGCACTTGATAGTGTTCCTCAACATTACACCAACTAGCAACTCATCTTTAAAAAAAGCAATTGTTGAACCATAAATTCGCATCTGAACCGCAAAACAAAGAGCCTTCAGTCATAAATTCGCATCTCAACCTCGAAAAAGTGACACCCAATAAATATTAAAACGCCCTTGTTGTACCGCTAATTGAGACGATTAATCAAGAATGAGGCCCGAGAATATTGTTGCATTCGAAGTGGACGGCACAACTGCTAAACATGCCAACATCAGTAAGTTTCGTACATCCAGCACCACTGACAACTCCGCTTATCTTCTACTTCAACGTCAAGTGATGAACTTGCTGCCAGTTCTGCCAAACAGCACATATTACAAGTAAGTCTTCTTGACAGTTAGCATTTTGCATTGTTCTTCTACTATCTTCAACAAGATTGCATCTGAAGAATTATGAATTAGAAGGGTGATGAGTGTGTTAATAAGTGCTAAAAACATTCCATTTTCCTTGCGAAAGCCTTTCATTGACAAAGCAGACACTATTTGTTGTACTTTTGGTACGGAAAACATTCCAGTCGCAATTTACCTTTTGTTCAAGGATGCGTTGAAGTGATATGAGGAAATGAGCATGTGTCCATTGTTGGACAGTGTCTGCTATGTGATCGTCATCGTCATCTGCTTGACATCATTTATTAATCACTTAATTCGAACGGAATTTGCTAATGTCTGATTAAAGCTGACATTTGAGGAAGAGTGAAGTCATTGTTGAGCGAACAAATTCAAGCCTTTATTCAATTATTCAAGCGTTCATTTGAAAGGAAGCTCGGTCAGAACGAATGATAGTTTTTTTTTTCATTTCCGTGAGAGGCCGAAGATTATGCGTCGAATGATTATGTGTCTTTGGTGATAATTTCGATGCATTGCCGTGAGGTTCGTCCGTTCCAGAAGCTGCTTCAATTTTCTGTGATCATTTTTTGCCAGCACGTAGAGCAGCTCGTATTTTCCATGCAGCGATACGCGATGTTTGCTAACATAACGCAGCGATTCAAGGTGAATCTATCTAAGAAAATTGGAATCGATTTATACATAAGATGCTAGAATGACTGAGAAGGAACATGTAAGCTTGCTGTAACATAAGCGCAAATCAAATATCAACCCAACTGATATCACATTTCAAGTTATCATCGTCTGCTTCCGTCGGAAGTATTCATGAAGATTTCATTTTCTGGATTTCCGATTACTCTCAACTCAGAGACGTATATACGCTGACATCATATCCGCCGTCCTCTCTGTTTTCAATACAATGTTTCCCTCGTGATGGTTTTGGTTATATATCATAAACGTTTCAGCCAAAGCAGAAGTCATGCATACTCATCAGGTAGCAAGTAGAGACTTAACTAACGAAGTATACGCAAACAAACTAGGGAACGGATGCAAAAAAAACGATGAAGTCAGTCAAAGGAGCAGTCAGTGATTTCTTATTAGTGATTTCTTAATTCGGAAACCATGCGCGGCTATCATAATTTGCAATCAGCCTTAACGCAGTTCCACTCCACATTCGTCAGCAAATAATAATGATAACACTCCAATTGTGCACACAAATGCGAACATGATGCACAGCTGGACGTAAATTGTTCCATGGAATATATTCAAAGGTAATCATAATTTTTGCTGTTTGTCAGCCACAAGTATGTCCGTAATTGTTGTGCATTCGAGTGAGTGCTCAAGTCGAAGTGCTTATGTGTGTGTGTGTCTTGCCTGGAACTGCAATCGATTTTAGCAATATTACTGTTATTTTATTATTGTTATCATTAAGTGGAAACAGCATCCAAACAGTTACAAATAGTTCTGAATATTATCACTTCAAGTCAACGCTCTGCTGTATTGCTCAA
>JAPYMA010001447.1:0-10000 GCA_035041965.1 Anisakis pegreffii | reverse complement strand
CACTTCTGGTAGACGTGTGAGCCTGACACGTCGTGTTGCGACGCCTCTCGATGAGAACAGCGTTTCAACTGTTTCGTCTCTCCGCATCCTTTCCAATCCCTACAATAACGTGTGCGACGGATAGGCACTTAGGCTTATGGCTGTCGATTCAGTGCTGTGCAACAACTCCTCGGTGACTGGATCCACTAGTTCTTCTTTCTCTTCAAACGATACTGCCTTTACGAATGAGGGAAGGCCAACCACCTGAAATCACTCGAGTTATACCAGTCAAGGTCAGCTGCACCAATATAATGAGCGGTTTATCTACTAGAAATAGGCTTGAACACTTAGCGATCTCCTATTTCTTGCACATAGTACTACAGAAATCCGTATGAAATCGCTTACTTCTGATCTTCGCATATCTGCGAATACGGCGGTGATGAATTCCATTACATCCTCTTGGGTGCTTCTCCGATCCATTGTTGCACCACCTCATTCACTTACTTGGCTGGCACCGTACCGCCCTCTGTCTCGTTCAGTTTCGCCACCAATACACCGAAGATTTTCCACATTTCAACCTCCTCGCACTTGTTAGCAGATTCTTCAAGCATCTGCAATTACTATTTCAGCATCGTTCCACTAGCTCGAAATCGGTTTTCGGGCGCAGTGTATGCGCCCAATCTGCTGCAGGTTTTGAAATCAATTCCTGAAAAGGTAGCAAAAGTAGATTTAGTGATACACGTAAATCAATTTGAAATAGTTGTAATTGTGTCAAATGAATGAATGGCTGAGGAACAGCTGTGGAATAAAATTTCAGAAATTTTTTTTTCTTGTTTTTCCGTCAGCTAAAAAAGCGACTGTGTGTGATGAGATTGCCGACTGTATTTTGAGTAAAAAATGAAAGGAACAAAATAAGCACAAAAGAAAACCTTTTCTGATCATTTCATAATCGTATGATGTGGTTCTGGTCGTGGTTTGTTTTGCCCCACGTCTCCTCCGTTTTTGAGCCATGCCGCCGTTTGATGCGTCTGATGCCGAATCGGAATCATGATCATTCGAGTTTATGTGCTTTCGTTTCGTCGAGCATCTCCTCGAGGTTCCCTCGTCGACGTCGACTCCATCCGATGCCCAGGATGCTGCCACCGATGCAATGTCGTCGTCTCCTGAAATTAGATGAGTTATTCAATTGTTTATCAAAAGCATGAACAGAATGCCGAAAGTCGTAGTAATTTTTCAGAACCGTGAACTGAATGACAACAGCCGTTGCTGTTTCTCCGGTTACCAGGAACTCAAGGGGAGCACTGCAGCAGAAAGTGACGCAATGGAATGAACTTACCAGACGAGAGGAAATGCTCGTTGTCCTTCGTATTCATGTCCACGTGGTACTCCATTGCTGCTGCACCAAGCTTATAGGCCACGAAATCGATACTCGTCGTTGATAGGTTTGACAGGCCGTTGATAGCTGTGATACCGTTGACAGGTCGTTTGTCGTCGCTGATGGCTGAACGTTTCGTTCTGATTGTTAGTGAGCCGACGATTGCGATGGTATTTATACGCCAAAGACCGATGATACACCGAGAAATGTAATGGATTAATTCTCAGCGGTTAGGGTGATCCTTGGCGATTGGCTATCGCATGAGATCAGTCTAAGTACCAAACCTGCGGTATTAATGACCATGTCGAGGCATAGTTGTAGATCTTGAAAATAAATAATGCAGATGACAGTAGTGTGTAAGAGACCATCAAGGATTACCTTAATCGTTAACAAATGAGGTCACATTGCCTGCAGCACACAACGACCACCGTGCAAAATCTTGCCCAGAGGGCGCAATGGTCAGCGACAGTTGAGCGCGTGCTTTTTGGCCGATGTTTATCATTGATATCAATAATAATTTTTTATTTCGAGTACTAATAATAGTATTGAATGTAATAATTATTATCACTGCTTTTGTTGTAATTATTATTAGAACTAATACCGCTATTGGTATCAGTATTTGTAGTTCTGATAATGTCACTGTTGACATAAACATATGCGCTACTAATGAAACGTTTCTGGAGAACATTTTTCAGGAACCGTTTTGGATCGTACGTGGAATTTCGGTTATTCATCGTGATTTACGTTACTTTTCACGTGCAATCTCGGTTATAGATCGGGAATTGTGCATGAGCTTAGGGCTGTTTGTTCATTCATTCATTTCAGGTTGCCATAAATATTAGTCAAGTGCCATATATATTAGTCAAAATAGTAATTGTTAGTACCAACTGCTAACGTGTATGTTATTGTTGTCGTTCATTCGCGTTTTCTTCTCTCTGACGTGTATTGATTATGATGTATTATTATTTTTTATGGTTAATAAAGTGGCGGACTGACATGTAATTGGAATTATAGTTAAGTGGAAAAGTGTGGGAGTAATGAAGATGGTATTGATTTTAATATTAATAATGATATTGAGATGAAAAAGACACTGAGTAATAGCAATAATGATATAATTAGTAATAATAATAATAATAATATTAATAATAATATTGTTAGTAATATAAATAACAATAGTAATAACAATGATAGTAATAGTAACGATAATAACAGAAAATATTAATGAAGAAAATAAGGATGATAATAATAATAATATATAATAATAATAATAATAATAATAATAATAATAATAATAATGATAATAATAATAATGATAATAATAACAATAACAATGAAGTTGATGAAGATGATAATAATAGTAAAATTAACCTAATAATGGTAATAGTACTAATAAAAGTGCTTGTAAAAGATTATTAACAGTGAAAGTAAAAATAAAATTGTTAATAATATTAATGGAAATATTTGAGTTATAATAAAAGAAAACTTAAAGTAAAAATAGGATTGTAATGATGGAAAACATGTGGAATCAAAAGGTGAAAGAGTTTTAGTTAAAAGGAGAATTGGAATATAGAGGTGTTTGGAGCTTTGAATGAAAGTAGTAGAACAGTTAAATATTTAGGCATTGATGATTAGATTAAGTAATTGGTGTAGAGTTGAAGTATTTTAAGGTAGTGAGAAGGAATAGTGGTTGGAAGTACATGTTTCGGCCCTGAATCGTTGACATGTACTTCCGGGTTATACACAGGCCATCGTCAGAACGAAATGCATAACCTGGCAAGAGGCAAATGAGAAAGGGGACTAGATGGAAGACTTAGAAAGACTGTGAGTCGAATAAGTGAAATGTGATAAAACTGAATTAAATGTAGTTTAAATACCTTGTCGACGAAATTCGTATCGTCGGTGCGTGGTCTCTTGGGTTGGCTTAGAAAAACGTCCATTTTGGTTGACGTGAAGACTAGAAAAGAAATAGATGAACACGGAAGGAACTGATCGCGTACGAAACGAATATAACGATCACGTTATTACAAGTAAATAGCGCAGCATGTTGCGCATGAGCGGAAAATATTGTACAAGTTTTTTAAGATATAATTAAGACATTATGGTATAAGCAATGAATGAATGAACATAGGATTGAGGTAGTGGAGAAATAATGCAAAACTTGTCATGAAGTTTGTGATTGTAATCGATATTGTGTAGGTTGTTACCGGTAAGGATGAATAGAAGTAAGTTAAGTTATAGGGTAAAGTGATAAATAAATAAATTAATGGAGCATAGCGCGATGGCTGCAGGCGCTTGTTGTATTAACATATCGTGTAATGATAACAGTAAGCATTATTTAGGGTATTTAGTTCTAACTGGTTGCGAATGAGTACGAAGCTGCATCGACCGTACGAACGATACGTTTGTAAAGGACTGGAAAATACAGCGGTATTGTAATAGTGTCCAGAGCGATAGCGGGGAACAGGACCAAACTGCTGTATTGGAAAACATGGAATGATTTGATTGTGCAGCTATTTGGGAGAACATAATTGTATGGCGTGTCATGGTCAGTTTTTGATCTTATAGATAGAACGACAGAAGCGTTCATCCAACTAGAAATCATTGTTTGGAGTGAAGAGATTAGAAGATGAGTAGATAGAAGCGGAATGATGTATTGGGTGAAAAACAATTATGTTAATGACGTAGCTATATAAGGACAGCGTGATCGGGTTATGCGTGGATGTCGAAATCCTTGCTGGAATTTTGATGGAAAAATTTTGCAATTTAGTTAAATAGAGGTGAATTTAACGTTTTACGAGAAAATAGTTAAGAATAAAAGTAATAATGATATTGAGAAGGAAGATGTATAAGGTAAGAACTTTAAGATAGTGTTGAGAGTTAAAGAATTTTAATGAATTATGGACTGAGCGAGTTGCTTAATATATTTGGTGCTGGGGTAAGAATATTTAATTAAAATATGTTTGATTTTATACAAGGACTTGTTGATGAGCTTTTGCAATGTGTATGTATCCATACCTTTTTTAAGATATGTTTTTGTTAAAAGTGAACAATTTTTTGTAAAAAGATGTTCTCCACTGCATATTTGGGAAAATCTGAAAATTTGGGAAAAGATAACGTTAGAATGTATGGATGAATAGATGTTGTTGTGTAGATTGGTGTATTTGTTAACGTTAAAGTTAAAAGAAGCAGTTTTGTCGTAAATATCAGTGTGGAGGCGACCGTTACTGAGGCTTATTGAAATGTCTAAGAAGTTAATTTTGTTTGAGTAGGGGTTAATATCTAGTTCTAATTGGTTTCCGTAAATGGTTTTTATTTTATCCCGGAAGTGTTCATCATTAATAATAAGGAGGTCGTCGACATATCGTGTAATGTTAATATTACTACCAGGAATTTTACTATATATGAATTCCATGGCGGAAAGAGTGAGGTCGGCTATGTCGGAGCTGGCATTGCCTCCCATAGGAACTCCTTGTATTTGGTTGAAAATATTACCTGCGAAGGTAACATAGCATTCATTGAGAATAGTATTAATAATATGAAAAACGTCAGAACTAGTGAGAGTTATGTTATCTTTTGTGGAAGCGAATTTATCGGTATAAGAAATGAAATTGTGGTTTACTTTAATATAGGCTTTTTTGGAGTTGTTAAAGCATTTGTGTACAATGTAGGGGAGAGATTTGTATATGAGATCGTGAGGAAGACGAGTGAAAAGAGTGGTAAAATCTGCTGTGGTCAAAGTGGTAACATGACTGTTGTGCAGGATGTTAACAGCTGCGTATGAATTATTAATACTGAAATAATATTTTTTGTTTTGATATTTTTCTATATTTTTACAGTAGTTAGCAAAATGAATTTTAATAAAACCAAGAATTTTGTGGAGTAAAATTTGGAGAGGTTTACTAGAGGATGAACTAGCTCCGGCTATGTACCGGAATTTGTATGGTTTTTTGTGTAATTTGGGTATAGCGAATAGTTTAGGTAGTTTTTGGTTATTTTGAGAGACCTCTAGGAAATACTTTTCACAAATGCGAATGTGGTTTTTAATTATTTGCATATGGTTGGCATTAACAATATGTTTGTATGTGGTATTTCCGTCGATACCATTCGGTGTAATACCGAGTTCATTACAAATAGATTGAATGTAAAATTTTTTGCAGATGAAGACGTAATTGTTGGATGCTTTATCTGCTGGAGTACATACGAATTTCTGGTGAAGGTGGTGGATAAGATGGAGTGTATGATTGAAGGTAGAGTTAAGAAAATTGTTATGATGTTTGTAATAGACATTTTTGAAAACTGTTAAGAATTTGTGAAGGAAAAAAATTTTGAGAGTGTTTTTATTAGTGTGATTACGATTACGGAAAAGTGCTGAATTATTTAAAAAGAATCAAGAGATTGTTCTAGGTTTTGCTGGATTTCTAAAATATTAAGATTATAAACAGGTCTAAATTTGGTACCTTTTTTCAGTATATTAACAACATTTGCGTTATGAATTAAATTTAGATTACCTGTTATAATGTGGTGATGGTGATTGTTAACGTGTGGTGAATTAAGACAGTTGCAGTTAGAATTTAGAATTTGGTGAAGCAAGGATGGGTTAGAGTTCAAATTACTAAGGATGCGATGATAATTAAAAATTTTTTGACTAATTGGTGGATCATATTGAAATACCCGGTTAATTTTACACTGCTTATGTATAAGGTTAAAAATTTTTTGTTTAACTTCAGTATCGTTAAAAAATCTGTGATAATTGATAGTGTTGTAGCCGTTTCCTGGGTATTTAAATATAAATTTGAGAGGTTTATTTTTTACGGTTTCAGATTTTATTTTATTAGTTTGTATTTTGTTTGCTATATAATTTTTAACTAAAAATACTATTTCAGGGTTCAAGTTAGGCGTTTCGTGAATGAATTTAAGTAATACTTTAAGTGTTTTGTTGCTGGTTCGGTAAATTTCGTCTAAAAACAGTCGTATGTTGGTAGTGTTATCAAGGTGATAACTGTTACGCATAACGTTGTTAATAAAAGCATTATTCATATTTTTGCTGTTTCTTCTTCGTTTACCATGAGTAGTGTGTTTGGTTAAGCTAAAGGTTTTGTAATAGGGTATAATGTTGGTAATATTAGCGTGTTTGATTAAGTTAGATATGTTGCAGTAGCCCTTAATATTGTCGTTTAATCCTAGTGGATAAATTGTTCTTAAGAGAGTAATCCAAAATAATTCGGCGGAATCAAGGTTACATTGTTCTGGCACATGCTCTAATATGCGTATAGAATAATCTTTATCGCTGTGGTGGAAATTGTTATAATGATTATAAAGAGGAATTAAAAGTCTGTTATTGCGTGAATTAAAATGAGTTTTATGCTGCATAAATCGTTTTTTAAGAGGTTGAGTTGTTTGACCAACATATTGGAGGCCATGTTTATGGCATGTGATACAGTATATGACGTTTTTTGTATTGCAATTTAATAAGCTATTGGTTTGATCGTTGGTTATAGTTTGAAATTTTCTGGTGGTGATATTACAGATGGTGAATGGGCTCTGGTCAATAAATTTACAGCATGTACATTTCTGGTGGCAAGGTTTAGTACGAATATTTGAGACATGATTTTGGTTGGGTTTAGGTTGAATACTGTTTAAGTTATTATGGTCGGTAGACACCTGATATACTATGGTAGCATGAGAAAACGCTTGATCGCCCATTAGCTTTTGACCAGACGGAGGCATCGGCGATGACTGACCTCCGTCTAGCGCCATTCCGGTGGCGATCCTAGTATGAGGGGTATTTCGTTGTTGTTGTCTGTACATGATAGTGTTTTTTGGGTGGACATGAGGGTTAATGTCCTAATGACCCTCGTGATTTGGAGATACAGTGTTGCGCAATCGATAGGTCGGACTGACGAAGAAGCCTTACCGATCGTTACTTGAATTGAAGGTGTTGATAGAACAAAGGAAACCATTGGGCAATAGTAACAATGTATGTCATTGTTACTATTGTTCTTGATCTTATATAGATGTTTTGTGTAAACGAATAAGAGAGAGAGTGAAAAGGGATACGTGTGACTAAGGAGCAACGGATGAATAGTGTTTATTATGATGAATCACACCAAACCACAACAACAGTAACATGATTATTACGTATTCAGCGTAATGATCTATGAAACAGCAAAAGCATGAAAGCTGAAAAATAATGATAACATTAACAAGATAAATGATAATTGTGTTCATCTAAAAAAGAAGAAACATTCGAAAGCCATTTAATCATTCAATAATCAATCAACTGTGCCAGCTTTGATCAATAGTGCATTTCCTTTTATTCGATAACTGTGTAGTGGATACTTTGATTCTGTCGTCTATTCACAACATTTAATCTGCATATATCATCTCATATCATTTAACAGTCTCGATGCCATCGCGTTTTTGTCATTTTTCAATACCAACCAATTTTGTACGGCAGTTTCATTTATTCTTTGCAAGCCGCCGTCTTTCAGCATTATTATTTCTTACTACATTATACAACCTTTTTTCAATTATTACTACGCTTTTAATTACTTGTAACCTCATATTCGTTCTAATACTTGACCTCTTAGAAACTTCTCTTTCCAAATTCATTCCCATACTTGTTACGCTCTTTCATGGCTTTTCCTTATCATACGTCTCACTTTACTTACTTATCTCATTTCATACGGAGTTATACGTATCGTTCTGACGATGGCCCGCGTATAACCCGGAAGTACACGTCAACGATTCAGGGCCGAAACATGTACTTCCAGGCTCAGTCATTCTTTAATAAACATTTCTTATATTTCAAATTATCATCTTTCAACAATATCTATAACCCATTTAAAACTAATTTTAAATTTCCATCTCTAATAAATCTTACTTCCGTTTTCTCCTAACGCATTCAATCGCAATTTCTTTTATTATCTTAATGGATCTATATTCTTGCACCAATACACTCATGCTTACAAAATTAATACAAATGATCATGAACGCATGCGATCAAAATAAGCTGAAAAAAATTGTGACCATCCAAATAATCATAGCTGTTGCGTCTTCGCCGTGCAAACATTCGTCACGACAACCTGAAATAATAAATGAACAAACACGCATAAATTCATGCACAATTTCCGATCTACGACCAAGATTGCACGTAAAAATGAACGTAAATCACGACACATAACCGACATTCCACGTGCGATCCAAAGCTGGTTCCTGAACAATGTTATTAGAGACGTATTATTTAGTTGCGAATGTATATTAATGGTAACAGTGATATTATCAAAAGGACTATTACGGATAATAATCATCAAACATCGCTAGAAAAGCGTTCACCTGTCTCTGACCACTGCGCCCCTCTGGGCAAGATTTTGCACTGTGCTGCAGGCAATGTGCTCTCATGGATGACCTCATCTAATGATGATTATGGTAATCCTTGATGGTCTTTCACACTACTACTATAATCTGCATTATTTTATTTTCAAGACCTACAATTATGCCTCGATTACCTTGCGACCTGTCTTCGCTCTCTATGTGGGCGCAGGTCTACCGATCCTCATGTTACTCTTTGTTGAGCAGACCTTTTCCATTTCTGACCAAACATTCTGACAAGCGGTTCATCCCATCTCATTCATGGTCTGCTCAGGGGCCTCTTCACTCCTCTTGGAATCCACTGCGTTATTCGACTAGTCCAACGGTTATCATTCATTCTCGCTATGTGCCCAGCCCATCTTCTTTTGCTGATATACATTTCGTTTACTATGTCTTTCACTTTGGTCATCGAACGTAGTTCCTCATTTTTTATGTTGTCTTTCCGTGAAACGTTACACATCCGTCTTTCCACTACTCTTTCTGTTATAGCAAATTTTTCTTCTGCAACTCTTGTGGTTGCCCACATTTCGCTTGTATATAACATGGCCGGAAGGATTGATGAGTTGAATATATTTCTTCTGATTTTTTTTATCAGACGAAAATTCTGGAATATTAGTCGACACATAATTAATGAGGAAGTTTCTCAGCATGACAGCTGTCCTCCAGCCGTCCATTCGTGCTGCACAATTACAACTATTTCAAATTCATTTACTTATGGAAGTAAATCAATTTTTGTTACCTTTTCAGGAATTGATTTCAAAACCTGCAACAGATTGGGCGCATATACTGCGCCGGAAAACCGATTTCGAGCAAGTGGAACGATGCAACTCACATACGACACCAGACGACCGCTGCAGTTTTGTGCGCTATGTGGTCGAGTCATCGCAGGCAGATTGGTTGGCCATCTGGACACGCATCTGCGGGCGAGCATTCGCGATGGACGAACAGAAAGTAAAAATGAGCGCCAGCTCTAGACAGCGTGTTAACAACGACGACGACATTGTGTACAATGAGGTTGGTCTTGAGTGATTAACATTCGCCCATTCTGAAATCAAAAACCTGAATGCGTTCCTCACTCAACGAGAGGAACAAATAGAGATGAGTGAAATTAAAATTGATGAAGTGTGAAGCGAATGGTTGCCGTAAAAACTGATGTGGCTTGATTTGTTGAATTTTCTCCCTCACAGATCAGGCATAGCCAGAAGTGGTGGTGGTGGTTTCAGGCTCTGTTGCTGTTCTCTTGCACATTCTATGAATTCAGGTACACCGATACGC
>JAPYMA010001443.1:0-228912 GCA_035041965.1 Anisakis pegreffii | reverse complement strand
TCACAATACCTCTCGAAAATCACCTGCCAATAATTAAACTCATATTCGATCGCATAGGTGGAAAATTTTGTTCAAGAAGGATGATAAAAGTTTTTCCGAAGGAAAGAATTTTGTAGCTTTTGAAATTTTCATAATCGTATATCAATTGTAATGAAATCTAAAGAAATCAAGAAATTTCTTGAACATTGCAAGTCTTCCTCTAATCGTATTCAGGTCATATGTTCCTCTCAAACTTGCCCAAGTTTTCTTCTCCGAAACTTTATATAATCCATCTTTTTTAGCGAACTGATGAATATTCAATCATTCTATCGCAAAAAATCAATCGAACAAAAAGTTTTAGCAATAGAAAAAGTCCATCTTAATTAATAACGCAAACAACTGATGCGAATTTATCAGCCACTATCATTTATAAATTGAGAGGTATAACTTTTCGAACTTTTCAAGGCAAAAAATTTGAGTTAACCAAATGTTTGGGTTCGACTGACTGAAACTCATCTTCATTTGTCTATTTGCATGAAAAATGACTGCATTTTAAGGAGTGACTGAGGAATGCATGCTGGAAGTTTGGAGGATAGAAGAACAATCTGCGACGAGACATGCCTCATTTCTGTGTGATACGGCAATACTGCTCGATCAATATAAGTTGACATGTTTTCTGCTATCATTACGACAACGCCACGCTATATATTATTATATATCACATATATATATATATATATATATATATATATATATATATATATATATATATATAATATTTAGATACGTGCATAATGTGCATATCAATCCATTACGACAATATACGGCAATTCCATTTTATGGATCTCACAAATATCGCATTCAGGATATCCTTCTGCATAACACTCATGAACTTCAAGTGTCGAATTGAATGAACGATGTGGCATATTAATGCTTCAGCTTGTCGAAGCTCAGTTTCACATACTTGAATATATTCTAGCGGAAACATCCAGAGCAGATCTCAAGAAACAGTTCGTAAGTTTTCGATCGCAGAGTGAAAGCAAGTGGATCATCGAAAAACCTCAGTTGTCAGAAATACTGCCAACAGAATAAACAACAACCTCATTAGATTGTGTGTTCGTGTGTAATCTTAAAACGATGAACACACGAAACGGATGTATTAACTTTATTCGAGAACGTCGAGATCTATTTTCAATGATTTGAATTAATCTATTAACTTTTTAACCTCTTCTGAAATTCTCAGAGCAAATTTTTCGCTTAACAGCAAGTTGCGGCAGAAATTTATTTGGCTGATCGCGCTTTTGAGAATTCAGAGATTAGTGGGCATTCGATAAAAATCCATTCAGAAGAAATGACAGAAAGAAATATATTGAGCATCTTTTGAGAGTATTCAAAAACATCGACAAAAAATGTTTGCAATAAGGCATCTTTGAAAGTTTCTACTACAGAAGATTTGTTGCTTCAATTTGTGACAGATATTGAAACAGGGATCAAGAGATCAAATAAGAAGCGAACAGTGATCAAAGCAAAGCTTGATTTGATACGAGGCAATTAAGGCAGTAATGTCATTTTGTGATCAGTGTATCAACAGAACGCGGAATAGCCCATACTCAGTTGCATTCAACAATAATTAAGTAGTAGAGTGAAGCAATAAAAAATGATGACACCGGATCAGGGAATTCATGAAGATGTGAAAGATAGTGACTGGAATCACAACCGCAGTTTCTTTCTTGACATGCTCCAAGTGTATCTTTTTTCACGTCAAGTAAACCCAAAGAAAATGATTCGAAATAGAGGATTTTTGATTTTAAACATTGCTGTGTAGAAAGTTTAGTAAAATTACGTCTCAAATTCAATTCGTGATACGTGAGAATAGATTTTTATTACTTTTTAGAGCATCATGTCTCTTATAAGGTTAATTTAGAATCAATGATTTATAACTGGTGATGTTTTTGAATATAGTGTTTCCACTGGTGTCTCTCCTGAGATGTTTCAAGAGGAAATTGTCATTTATAATTTACATCAAAGTAATTTTCATGCGAGGTTTCCTGCATAAATGAGACTTGTTGCAAGAATTTGCGAAAATAATAGACTGATAAGGAACGTGTTGAAGATGTGTTCAAAGTTGAGTACAATTCGAATTATAGATCAGTTTCGACTTATGTTTATATGTGCTCGGAATCACAGAATATTCCATCATATTTGCGAGAAGTTGACTGATTTCAAAGTGATCAGGAAGATGAATGCTTTAGGAGGAAAATTCTGGTACTTTGAAATTGTCTTTTGGAATAAGTTCATTACTGGCATCTAGTCACTGTTCATTGAGAACGGTTTCTTTAACTTACAATTAATAAATACAAACCATCAACTGAGGCGTGGAAAGTTAAGTTTCATCATCCGAATCGATAGTGCACGATATCCATGTACATCTTATACATATTCAGCTGAGTACAGATTTAAAGGTTGACTTCACATATCACTTTGGTGTCCCTCACGAATCGTCTCTTTCGCGCTCCGTCGCGACACATGTGTCGGTATGGGAAAGAAATGTATTTGCATGGGAAAGAAATCAAAAATCCATGAAATATTTTTAAAAGACCTTTGCTGAGATCCAATGGCATCAATTACAGGATGTGAGAACAAAATTAACGATTTTCGTCGCTTTGTCCTCAGATATTATTCTATCTGGAGAAACAGATGAATGAAGTTAACAGTTAAGAAGAATACTGTGTCACATGAAGTTAACAGTATTGAATTCACGACTGCCATCCCAATTGTTCTTATGCTTGAATCCGTATCGATCTGGCATTTTCACTGATTTTCATTGACTGTGACAAATAAATAGTTACAGGTAGAATAAATAGTTACAGAATCTGGCTTACAATTAGGCTCGACAGTACCGACTTCATTGACTGTGACAAAGTTAAATAATGATGGACGGCAATAAATTAGGCATGAGGGCAAACCATGACATTTGATGCTCTTTGAATTGTCCATCTGATTTCACAATGATAATGAGAACGTCCCAGATTCTGAGAATACTCAGCTCTACTTCGAGAGTCTAGCAAAACGATTGCGATGAAATATTACCTTTTTCAGTAGTACTTAATGGTGTGAAATGCCTAATGAGGATCGCTAACTGCAAAATGGCATTCACCCCCTGGACCATTCCCCTCTTTTCGGAAGCAACTCAAACATGTAATATCTTCGGATCGCATCCATCAAAGAATCTTCATGAAAAGATTTTCAGTACAAACAGAAAGTATCTCCAATAAATTACGATGATAAAATGAACAATGTGATGGTACAGGCTTTAGCTAATGACAGTGTAGTTAATAAACCATTGGTTGATAATTAAGATAACCTCGTCGGCCACCCAGGTGCTAATCCGATTTCAGAGATTTTACAAACGACAAAAATTGGCCGAACCTTCCACTGCATCGCCATATCAAGTTATCTGCAAACTTCGCTGTAAATGTTTTCTGAGGAGATCTGAAGTCAGTTAGTGATCAGACGGCACAATAAGGGAGTGAGTGCAATGGAGAACCCATTTTGTTACGGGGTATCTGAACTATGATACCGACACTTATGGTTTCGCAGAAATCAATCGAACAGTCTGAAATGGTGCAGCTGAATGTTCAGCCGTTATGTGGCATTACTTTAACCATCATATGCATGACGAATGGTAAATTCGAAACCAATTTGAAGTTTTCAGTAGAAAGCTTCCGGTAAATTCAGGGAATGAATTGAAATAACGAAATGATAATTGCTGTTCTTGTCATTCTCTATTGCTGTTCGTCGAACACAACAGTTCTGCAATGCTCACTGTCTCATTTGAATCACATTAGAGTAACTTAATGAAATGTTTTTGGTTAGTGAAAAAAAAACTCAATTTAACGGAATCGAATTCGGTCAACTGACGCTGCTCTCCGTAACAAACAGAACTTCCCACACGGTTGCTTCTTTGGAATCAGTCATCTGTTCCTGAGATGGCCAATTAATTCGTTAAAGTAATCTCGTAAAAATAATCCGCTAAAAATTTCATAATAAACCTAATCAATACCATACAGCTGAGCCGTTCGATCAGAACATTCTCACGTACATACCAAGATAAACAGAACGTTCACACCACTCTCACTGGTCCTAAAGCACAAAACTCTCGAGTGAACACAACAAATAATATGCTTTACTGGGAAGCACGGCGCCAGACTGCAAAAAAAAAGAAATCATCCTTTGGCATGGAATGCACTAAACGTGACAGAAAGGTTTGCATCATGAATTTGCAATTGATGTCGGCAAAAGTTGTTGGCATGAGAAATGAGGCGAAAAAATACAGGCTGAACGAAACACACGAAGTGTCTGGTATTGATTTCTGAAAGCTATCGATAGTTCACTGATGATCTGGGCTGTGAAACTTTTCACTGAATTCTTGATCAGCTACACAATTGATCCACAGTTAATAGCACCATTGTTTGGTTGATTTTTGTTCCTTAAACAAGCTGAATTAGTCGTTCGATAACGTAGAACTTACGTGGCTATAAAACTGCTTTTCAAATTAGGTTTGGGCTGATTGCGTTGAGTAAATTCAAGTAAGCGAGTATCGTCACAGATCGTCACACAGAACAACTCATACAACGTACGATTAAGATGAAGCACATGATTCAGAAGATTTTTTGCTAGCGAATCGGAAGCTTTCATGAACATGATTATGAAACGCTATAAGACTGTGGAATGGACGTGATGAGTAAGCGTTTGCAGTTCGAAAGCATAGTGTGTGCATCATCGATTGTTGTTCGCATTTTGGAGGGTTTGTTTTCGCTTCATTTTGTCGTAAATTTATCTTACGGAAACATTTCGTACGGTGCTCGTCCACGGAGTTTTCAAATCAATTACTTTTATCGTACAAATCTGCGTGAATATTTTATTTCACCTAATTCATTTCATTCGCATGAATATTGGGATGAAATATCGATACGTATTTGTATGAAAGTAAATCAAAATCAACAAGTGGCTCTGCCTGCATTGAATTTGTTCGTCGATAAAGCGGCTAAAGATCGTAAGGTCGAATGAGCTTTCATAGGAAAAACTTTTTGATGGTTATCGAATGAGTGATTCACTAGGTTGGCGCTTATATCATTAGTTTTGGTGATTATTGATCGAGCGTTCAGATCACCATAATTCATAATTTTATCATGATCAACAAATAACTAGTTGAATGAAGTGACACACACAGCGAAAGAATAATAATGACCTGTCGACGTCTTAAATTGCGCCGAAAATTGGATGAGCATCGATCGATGAGGTTCAAAAAGAGCCCAAGCCAAATAATGTAAAATTCAATCAATCTGTGATCGATCACCGTATTAAAAACTCTAATCATAATATTAATAAATAATAATAGATCTAATATTAGTAGCACACAATATTAGTAAGATGTTCAGAAGCATTGCACGCACATCGTCGATGAACGACGTGCAGCATAGAGGCGAGACATGGTCGAGAACATAAGAAATAGAATGTATGACGTCACGCCGAATACCACCCACAAACTGATTATTCGATTCGATTCGTTTCGTTTCGATTCGTTGTGTTGCCGGCATTCTTCAGTCAATAGTGAGTGAGTGAGGCACGCAGGCAAGTGAAGAGTGATGCTGCCTGTCGTTATCGAATGCAATTGCAGTGTGTCTACATGCCAGTAGCGTACATATACCATACCAGCATGGTCGATTGATAGATATCCTTTCCTATATCTTCCTTCTATCTATGTTCGTTCGTTCGTTTAAGAGAGACTGTTTGTTCATGTAGTTTTATGCTGAAGAAATACACCACGAGGAAGAGGAATAGTAGTTGATCATCCATCGGGTGAGTATTCGAAACTCTCTTTCTTGCTCTAGTTCTGTGTGTAGTTCGTTTCAGTGGTATATCGTTGGTTGTAACGTTTTTAATGTGTGTATGTGTGTGTGTGTGAATGATATGCGCTGTCGTCCAAGAGAGCACACCACCGATCGCTCGTATATATAGCACACATTTATAACACATTTTTATTTCCATAAAATCACATGGACGAGTGAATAAATGTGTTTTTAATGAGGAGCATTGATTATATATATGTATTAAATATTATTAATTTTATTATTGCTATTATGGTTGTTGATATAAATTATCAGTGTTGTTATTAGTTATTTATTATGTGTTGAATTCCGTCCTTATTTGTCAAAACGTCTTCGTCTGATTTGTCAATCATGATAGTTTTGATACGAGATTGATTAATTTGTTGAGATCGCATGAATTCGATCCGCATCATTCATTCGTTAGTGTCTATCGTGTGGTTCCTATTGCACGTGGAACGTCGTTGGTTCCTTAAGAATGTGAAGTGCTCCTGAACAGCGGACGATTGCCGATAGGCATCAATTGGGCGAATTTGAGTGACTTGTTGACGGCTGATTATGAGTTGTGGTTGTTTAAAATTCTGATTTTATTGCAGGCTGGCAACGACTCTGTCGCGTTTCTGATGCAAATATTTGTATTCGGATCAATAACATGTTATCCAATCGCTTCATAGAATCACCGTTTGTCGTCGTTATCCTACGACCCAAAACATCGCTAGAGAATCGTATCGCTTCCAGTTCTCCCACTATCCATATGTCTCACTACCACATTTCAGCACCTTAATAAATTACGAATTGAAATATTCGTACGCGCAATTATGAACTGAAATGAATGAAAACATACAATGTATCCCATTCATGGTGCATGATTTATCTCTACAAATCCGACGACAAACGCGGTCAGCAGCTGCGTAACTCACTCCGGAAGCTCATTCGATATTGTTTCGATTTTCCGATGTATCTGTGGAATTCATCGTTGAAAACCGTTAAGCTCTTAATGGGTTAAACGATTGTTTCTCCACAGAATCGTCTTTCCAAACTTCAGCTTGCCGTTTATTGTATCCGATCCAATAAATCATCTGTTCATAGAATATTTCCTCTCTAAAATCCGCTAGATATCAGATAATTTCAAATTTGTCCAACGACAGCATCGTCAAAGTTTCCGTCTTGTTCATATCCATCTGAATTCTGTGACCAGGCAACCTACTAACTTGTTGCTATGTTTCCGCTGAAACCGCCTACCTCAAGTATTCCTCACGTCCATCAACTGCAAATCAATACATATTAATTCATCTCCATATGAAGTGTTATTGTTGTGCAACGATTGCTATAGTTCTGCACAATTCTAACACAAATATAGTGACTGAATTGCCCTATCAACGACCAGTTTACCTTCACCTTGATTCACTCAATGAGGAGTTGAACTTATGACTTAACTTGAATGTATTCACTGATTTATGAACACACATATTTCTGTTCATCAGCACATTACCTCAATGCAAATACTCGTGTAAAGTTTCGCGATTTTCACTCCGAATCAATCGCATGTGTTTGTCCGAATTTATTTACTATGCTTTTTGGTGAATCCGCATTGTCTCGTTAATCCAACCAAACCAACACCCACGAACATCGGAAAGCATCAAAAATATTTTATTGTTCATCGCAATCATCAACTTGCAATAATATTAACATTAACCAACAATCAGCAAAACACTTTTAATGTTTTCAAATTTCAGCAAAATGCCATCATCCATCATCGCGGAAGTTCTTCAAATAAATGTTTATCACAAGAGAAAGAAACTCAAGATGTTACACTTAACGTTTTTTTAGGAGAAGGAGCGTCGAAGTTTTTGTCATAAATCAAAATACATTTCATGAACCATTCGAAACGATACTTATATTTTATGGGTTAATTCCCATTTGTTTATTGCTCTCAATTCATCTGCTTCAGTCAATCGTCACATTTCAAAGGAATCAATAAAAAAGACCAATTGTGTGTTCAAGCAAGTCAGCTTGAATGCGTTTTAAAAAATTGTCCATACAACTTATATTTTGAATCTCATCAGTCTTGTGTCTGTATTCAAAGACTTCAATTGCAGTAGATTGATTTATGGCGAATTGCCTCCTACCACAAACAAATTGCATATTGCCATTTTTGCTGGCGAAGAGAAACTTCCTAAAGAAGATTCCTTCCTCTTCGTTCCATTTGGCGTTGATCTCGTCGTCAACGTAGTGGCTGAGGGCAATATTTCGGATCAATTTTCAATCAGTTTTTTGCAACTGGTTTTTTTGTGCCAACCGAAATTGCTCTGTTCGTTAAAAAAATCGATTTCTGACTATTGTTCTTGTATGGTGAAATTTTGTTGCCTTGAATGATTAACTGCTTAGCATTGTTACATCATCTCATTGTCATTAATTGTACTACTCAGTATATTTGTAATCTTTGTTCATCGTGTCATTGTTTATCTCTTATTCTTTGTGGATCTTCGGCAGCTGATAGAATTCGTTAAAACAAAAGACACTGGCAAAACATTTATCATCTGACAGAGTTTATTTCACGTATCATTGATGTAGATAAGATGGGCAAAATATCTTATAAAGCAGTCAAGATAACAAATATAATTGAATGTGCGAAACGTTGACAAATGAGTAACTGAAATAAACGATTCCAAATGGCAACTAATTACAACAAAAGTTCTCGGTCAATACTAAAAAGTGTTCGTGTCAACATCAATTCCAGTCAGTCAAAAAAATTTCACCTCAAATTTTCAAGCGTTCAACTTGGTTGACAGAATTCACTTGAATCATCAGCAATGTTGAACATCGTATTGTTCCATACATCAGTGTTAATATAATAAATTGATAGAAAATGTTATAACAAACAGCCACAACAAATGATAATAATAAAAACCGGTGTAAATCTATGAATTCACCAGATACGATCAAGTCATATAAAATCGTTCAGTTAGAGTGATGCCCCAATTTTTAGCATCAGACACAAGCTTGAACCTTGGCCTAGGTTCCTGCTGAGAACTTAGGTGATTATAATACTTCAACGAATTTTAACAATTCCTCTCAGAGAGAACCATTTTGATAGTGTGACGAAAGAATGCGCAACACTGCTTTGACCCTCACAATCTGTGAAGGTTGTGCGTCAGATATGGTTTGAGTACGGAAAACTAAAAAAAAAACTGGACGGTTCCCGAATAAACGATCATTTTATATTGGTGAATTCTATTATACTTCATTTATGGCAATTGCAGTTCATGCAATTTGCATTTTTTTGTGCAGGTGCGTTCGATCTTTGTGCAGTGCTACTCATCGAAGTAGTGCCGTTCGTGTTCTTTCGTCTGATTACACTGAAATGCCTCTGTGGTAGCAGTGCTTCTGTCCATTTCCTCTACAAAATGCCCTTGTCAAATGTTTATGGGGATTTGAAAAACTGGAAGTAAGTAATAAAAAATTGATTGAAACGGCTCAATGACCGATTATACCGTCTCAGTGGATGTTTGTGGTTTTGTTGTATGAACTGAGTTGAAACGGTGGTGATTTGCTAGTGATTGAGGACGATTGGACGAGCGATTGGATGATGATGGGATGGTTTCTTCGACGAGCAGTTTAGATCTTGCTTGTTGTTGAGGAACCTCATAAAGTCTCACCGTATGACCGTAGTAACGATGCAAAGAGTTGTAGCAACGTTTGTGCATCAGAACATAGCGTATTCCTCCGACGTCGAGTCGAGCTGTTCTGATCAGCTCATATGAGTGTCTAGGTGGATGATGAATCTGCTTGACAGGCTGCGCGTTGATCAATCGAGCATGTTGCATTTGCTCGTTCGTGAGACCAATTTGCCACCACTGCATCGAACTGGTCATCTTAAATATTCCAAGATTAGATCTAAAATCTTAAGGATATTAGATCCGAAAGCATTATTGCGATAACTCAGCGAACGATCATTGCTGCAATAAGCAACCATAACGTTTATCGCAAAAAAAGGCTTATAGGAGCAATTGCAATTCGTAGGTGATACAGTATTATTGAAGGGTTTGAATGAGGTAAGAAGAATCCTTCAGTATTACTGTCGAATAAGGAGTGAAGGTCTGGCGGGGAACAGGAGTGGATGCAGAACGATATTTTGTCTAGGATTACATCTGTGAGAAGTCTAATCTTTTGGAACGTTGCAAGATTGCTGCACTGATAATGTTTCCCTTCAAAAGACGATCGCTTCACTGATAAAGCCTTGGAAATAGTGCTTTGTCCTTCATTGCAACAAAAGCACCGATTCAATTCGGAATTCAATCTTTAAAGCTCACAATACAAATTGCCCTCACAGTTTCCTTAATGTTCTCAGAAATTTCATCCATTTTAATAGGGAATTTCGGATTCTGCTAATTTCCACAAATACCTTGTAACGCTAATCCATTTTGTACAGTACAAATACATTGTAACTTTTTGGAATGTGTTCTAGGACAATGGATTTGTCTCTTGAAAACCAGCAGGTCAGTACAATACGGTGCGTCTGTCTTGTTTGGATGTTTGAGCCAGTATAGGACTGTATTATCTTTTAGCAAAAATGTACGATAGAGAATTGTACCAAAAAAGTGGTACATCTCAATAGCTGATCGTAGATTATAAATCTGTGCATAAATAATTAAAATTTTCACGGGTATCACTCGGTTATATATGGTTAGAGGTAGTATAACCTCTACGTACCTTTTCAGTCGTTTTAATGATATGCAAAAATCCAAGAAACCTCTTCCTTGTCAGTATATCAAGACGCAGTAATGTCATGACTGAACAATCCAACATGTTTCACCCTTCATGTTTTATTCCGTGACCCAAATATCAAACGATTGTAAAATTGAGTAGCTGAACCATTTGATAATTGAAAGATCACAATAATATAACCGATGACTAACGAAACCGGGGGGATGATCTGTGAACGTATGAAATCAAACGTTATCCCATCGTAAGCACTAATGAATACCCACATTTATGGTTATTACACGATTAATAATGAAAATGGCGATAAAACATCATTAGTTCCATTAAGAATAACAGCATAATACAACTAATACTGATAATGATTACGGTTTTCACAGTGTTGATTAAGCATCAGCAGCATGAACTCATTCGCGAGTAACATGCATAACTTAACACATAACCAACTGACTGCTAGCAATAACATGCACAATTGAACTCTTCATCTGAATGAGCCAAATTAAATGCAAAATTGAATTTACCATAATGAGATCCACCCATCCCATTCTTTCAGCATCACTTACATCCGGCTATTTCAAACAACACCGGTTTCGATTTTCATGCTTTATCATGAAATCATCTTTCGTCCATCTGTTTCCCATCTTTGTGATGTACAGTACATGCTATTCATGAATGAGCTTACAAGTGACCCTTTCTTTAGCTTATCGTAAATTTCATCTGAAGTTTGTTTCTATCTCAGAATTGGTCAATATCAAATTGCATTCGGAACCGCATATAATCGCGAATGATTCACAGTTCTTTTTGAGGCACTTTATCGTATCAGTTTCCATATGAAACTATTCATATGACTTTTTAAATAATCATAAATTTGAATAACTATCTCACCGTATCTCCTGAACACTCGTTCATATTTATATTAGTGTGTTGCGGAGAAGGCAAAAAATTGGGTCGGGGATCTCGAAAATGCAACCGTTTTGATAAACGTCGTAGAGAAGGATCATTATTATTTCAAAAAGAATATAATATAGCCTCTTTCATACTCCATTGATGAAAGTGGGACGCTATGTTTAAGCTTTGATCTGAAACGGTAAAAGGATTATGAGCAAGATGTGGATATGTCCATATATAGATCCTTATTTGAACTGAAAGAATCCTATGAAACAAAATCTGATGAATTCGTAATTAATTGAAACAAAAGCTTTTGGTTTCAATTCACTGATTATTCGCAAGCTCTTTTCGTCCCAATGTCTCTCTAAAACACCCATTGTTTTGAGTGTCGATAATCGAAGCGGAATATAGCGGTGCATTGCCTTTGGATTTAAGCTCAGTTCTTACCGGTGAACTATCCATCCGTTTGATGGATACCTCACCCTGGACTGACAAAACAAATCTGTTCGCTTAATAGATACCTCAGTCCATGCATGAGTCTTAGTCTAAGCCTAGACTCAAATGTAATGGATATCTCGTTTTGATTGTCGCCATTTCCCTGCACTGCTCTGGCAAAATATCAATCACAAGTTTCAATAATCTAAGTTGCTCTTACCAGTTGTATGTCAACTGGTTGTTTAATTTTATGAAACGGTTAAGCCATATGCGGAATTTATCCATATGGATAAGCTTACAACCATTATAAAATGTCCATACAGGCCCTTTGCTAAAAGACAAGCATCAAACAAAGCCATTGTATGCAGTATTACATCGTAGCGTTTATTGTGCGATTTTATTATTGCAAGCGTTTTGTTTATGTAGAGAACACTAGATTGGGTACAGATAATGATCAGTCAGATGTACGAATACCACAGTGAAGATTTCATGGGTCAGTTTTGAAAACTGTTATTTTGTAACGCTGAACAAGTATCATCAAAAGAATTATGCATACTGTATTGCTGGGAAATTTCATGACTGAAATATCCAAAGATAAGGAATAATTGTACGCGATTATTGCGAAAAAATTTCTTCCCTAATGAAAATATGCCTTCCTTGGAGCTTTGATCGTCAACCATATTTTATTGTCATACAATATAGTTTCAATTTTTATTACGCTCAAAAATGAAGTATGTACATGGAACTGTAGTGGTTGCTCTCTACTGGTATCAACCATAAGAACAGTTTATAAAACATGAAGAGATAATAATGTACATGAAATTGTGAAAAAAATCACTGATATTTCGTGGGGTTATTCACATGATATTTACAGTCGTGACGAGATCTCGTGAATTGAAGACAAACCTGATCTCAATAACGTATATGATGCCAGCACTCGCTTGATGCAACTAACTTATTTCTCAAGATTTGACGATAAACGATATTTACACTGGTCGAAACGAAATTATATTAGTTACTTTCTTCCAAAATAACTGGGAAACTTTGATGATGGGAAATTCTATTGAGTTCCTCAATCGCACATTCAAAATGAGAAATTTGGTTGCGCATGAACCGAGCGAGCTCTGACTGCATACGTATACAATAAAATGATCACCCAAATTGATTTGAAGGAAAAGTTCTTACAATCCTAAGAACGTAAGAAACTGAACAACAATCTGAATAATAGTGCTAAAATATAATAATGGTCTTAGGTGGCGATTTTTTCTATTCGTAGTCCTTTAATAAGCAATTATCAGTGTTTCATATCGCCAAGTGATATTGATGAGATTTCTTTTTGTGCATTCAAAATGCCATCGATCATTCTATTGCTCAATTTTTCCAGTTCAACTCCATTGCGTTTATTTAGCACGGCTGATGAAAGTTTCGAGTATTTATCACCGTTCCGATAGGTATTAATTGGTTGTTCTTCGAGTAGAGCTGCAACAACCGATTGCGCTGCCATATCCTGAAAATAGAGCGATGATGATCGAATCATTTCTGAGCTTTGATCTCCAATAGTAACAACGGTCACATGACGATATTTGTTATTCTCACTAGTTTTGTCAACATCATCGCTACTGTTCATGACAATAATTTCATGACAATAATAATAACGAAATGGAATCAGTGTGATTACAGACTTTTGATGCTGAACTATTCCACTATCTGCATTCACTTCCCTCATCACGAAATGAGTCGTTTTTCATTATTACCAAAAAAACATTTATGGAATATATGTACGATTAAATTTGCGCAAAGTTCATACAAAAAATGCATCAACTGGTATAATTGGCCTCACCGGTTTAATCAGTCTATTTTTTACTCCAATTTTCTTCAGCAATTTTCTCGTTCGCGGTGCAACTGAGGAGGTCATTAAAGTGTCTACAGCACCAGGATGTACGGCCACTGCTCGAACACCTTCCATTCGATTCCAGTGCGATGACATCAATGCAGTTGCGAATTTTGATCTGACATAATTGTGATTCAGTTTCATTCAAAAGAAAAACCACGCAAGATCATGCATTAAATTCACTCATATTTGCCTATTTTCTCGAAACGGTCTACAACAATAAGGTACTTCCGGCAGAATTTGATGTTCACCTTCATCAAATTCTATGTTGAATGAACAAACATCTGCTTACAGTATGCCCAGTTTTCATGAGTTATATTCCAATCGCAAAAACGATTCATGCGGGAACAAATGAGCCTCGCTTCATTACAATGAATTTGTGTTTTTAGCTAAACTTTTGGTCCATTCAGCTATCTCTAGTGAATCTGTAGTCTGCCACTTACTTAGCGTATGCCATCCATCCGGAATTTTTCTGATTGCTCGGTGAAAATATTTCCCACCAATTGTCATAGTTCTTCGTTGGACCGCCAAAGCAATCAAATATTCTGTAAATCTTATTTTAAATGTCTGAACGCATTGTTCGCCAACCGATGCATTATATTATATTTTGTAGCTAAATAGAAAATCTAAGCAACGTTATCCTACTGAAGCGCTGCTCCAAAACCTTTGAAACTCTATCAAAGATGTAAATATCTATATGAAATGCATCCTTAAATGAACATAAATCACAAATTTGATTAATTGTTGACGGCAATTTCCATTGTCACAGATCATTGATCAACATATTTCTAATGATGTTATTCACTCACGTAATTGTGTATCTGTTATTATTATGTACTGTGTAATGTATTCAGGTGATATGCACTTTAAGTACAAATCAGTACAGATTCAAAAATATGATAATGACGAATTCGAATTAATGCCATGCAATTAAGTAATGCAGAAATGAATGTACCGATACAAAATCGAGGTAAGCGCAACGATTGTAACACCATTCGATGAAACGCAGTTGCTCTGGATCAGCTTTGTGACCAATAAGTATTGCGCAAGGTAGTTCACCTGAAATCATCAGCACCGCATAATTAGCAGCAACCACTTTGTTCACTTTCTATCACTTAGCATCATCAAAACAATCAAATATTCCCAATGCAGTACAATTTCATCACAACATGACATTTTGCTCAGAGTCATTTCTCATCTTGATAATAATAATAATATGTAATGATTGAAAATTGGTGATAAATCATAAACAACATAACGTGAATAACTAATTGTTTTGACAGTAGATCTGTTTTGGCAGGTCCACTGATTACTGACACATGCGATAGTATTCCCCATAGTCATAGGTAAATTTATGATTGATACATCAACAAGTCAACTGAGCTGTGAACAAATGCTTAGGGGCAAACTAAGTGGCCGATGCTATGAGGATGGATGAAAATTCAGATGCAACAAGAAACATTTCCTTTGTGATCAGTGATATTCCCTCAAACGATATTTGGATAGTCACGAGTCAATACACTCGGATTAGATCAAATCAGTCATTGTTGTTTAGAAGATTTCAACGTATGCAAGCAGACCTTCCTTCCACTAATTAACTAATTCGTTTACTGATAATCGCTGCTTTATTCAAATCAAACAAAGTCCACGCACCTGGAATGTTGTATCAAAACCGTCATTTGTTTTGTTCGCCTTAGGCAAAAGCACACCAGCGTTCAGAATAATTACATCAAATACACTGAAATAAGTCAGCAATTAGCTGTGACTAGTTTCATCTTGTTTCATTTTTGATTCATCGTTAGGCTTCTTCATTTCCAGTAACCAATTCATAGTGAGCAGTATATCGTGGGCAAAACTTCAAACAATGCTAGCGTGAACTCTCAGTTCATAACTTTTAAAAGTTGGCTTCACAGAACACTTACGCTTAATCTTGCTTTCGAAACTGAATCTAACGCAAAGTGAGCGATATGAATAGACTGCATGCATTCAATAGGTGATTTCCAAAAACTTTCACTGCGTTAATTTTTGTAATTCGCCTCGGATGGGATATAATTCTTGTTAAACTATCTGAATTCATTGAACATCGCCCTCATGCATTGTTTATCTTAGCCTTTCGATTATCCAATTCAAAATTCACTCTCACCATTTTTCATCGATCAATTTTTGAGCACATCTTGCTGTTGATGGCAAACTGCACAGATCGACGAGTACGTAATCAATCGCACAATTTTGCTGAAAATCAAACATAACTCATAAAAGTGCAAAGAAACTTGTTGTTCTTTCACACACTTCATTCAGTGCATGGACTCTGATGAACATGAACTGTTTATTTCATTTAAAAATAAATTTCCTCTACAGTGCACGATTTAGCATGCTGCCCTGCAAGAAGAGCATCCTGCAAAGCGAACGTACTTTCGGTGCATGCACTAGATCAGATTTCATCACGACTCAACGGTAAGGTGTGTTTGTGTTACTGTTCAATCAGTTCATACATGCATTTACTCCATTTTTTCCGCAAAAACGAAATATATTTTTGTAAATTGATGTCGTCCTGAATTTATGCGTTCAATTGTTTGTTGTGGTGAGCATGATGAGAACAACCCAAAATTATTTGCTGTGTAATTTGATGAGACCTTTGGCAATTAAGATTTTACAAAAAATTCATCGTATGCAGTGCAAATGTTGCTGTGTGAAGAGGCGTTTTTGTTGGAGAGTAAGGATTGGCCTGAAGCATAACGCATACCACTTTCGATTTGATTGTAGTGACAGCAGTTTGTGCGCATTCTCGATTCCGACACGCGATTGTCACATGGTAACCACGTTTGCACAGTTCAATTGCAGTCTCATAACCTGCAACAATCGAGCGTTTTCTTGAGGGAACTCTTCTGCAGTGCTGTTAATATTGTTTGGTTGCATTTACAATCAATTTATGCCTTTAAATTGACTTTTCTAAACAAATTAATATGAAACGCTTCGCCCTTCATGACTTAACTCAAATCACTAAGTTTGGCTTCTTCATTGAGTTAGCTAACTCGAATGACTGAGCTAACTAGAAATAAATTTGTTCATAACGGAACACTGTAGGGAGGCATTTATAAAATTGGTCGTTCGAATTCATTGCAAAGATACGGATAGAACAATACGAAACGGATTATTGAGAATCTTTTCGTCTTTCCATCGTTTTGTATAAAACTCAATTGAGTAATTTCGAAAGATCTTCTGAAAATTTTACAATGGACATATTTTGGTCTTCGTGGAATTATTTACTTTAGTCAAGTGTATATTGTTTTGGGTCACCAATAATCATTGCTGCAGTATTATGCACAATCAGCTGCATAATATACTATGGTTTTGTCCACCAGTTGTCTGACTCAATAAGGAATGATGCATATTTGAACGTATCGGTGCAAATGAATAAATAAGGTACTAGCAACTTACCAATGCCTCGATTTGCTCCCGTGATCAAAATCCGACGACGTAAATCACTTGTACACACCGTAGCCATTTGTTGAACCTTTTGAGTAGTGGTATTCCCTCACCTAATCTCGAACTTAAATACTGTTCACGATTGTGCGCACCTCCTCTTTTCCGAGCAACTCATTCACTTTTGTTTGTTTTTTCTGCTAGATTTGTCCTTTTCAACTCCGCCCATCTGCGTTGATTGGCTGCGTTGAGCACAGGTGCCTACCTAATTATCCACTCAAATAACACTGCAGAAATCGTACTGTGAACGTGTTCTACGCAAATCACAACCTTAATGTGATTGTTTTTGACGACGATGATTAGAACTGTAATTTCAATCAGCTAATTTTTCGTCTCTAATTATGTGCACCAATAAATACTCGAATTCATATCAACCTTGAACATAAATAAAGGTATAATTTGGACGTTGCTGCGGTACGGTAATAGCTACAGTAATAACTGAACAATGATAACTGAACAACTGGCTTGTAGATTTAGAAATCGAAACAAAACCGAGAAAAAGCACGGAAAATTTCACAGCACATATTCAATTTGATCGAAGATCACAAACAAATTGAACAAATAATTCCGCGAATTTCAGCTTACAATTAATGTACAAATGAATTTGATCAAAAACGATCACAGATCGTTACATAATATTTTGCAGTTTGTATGACGATAACAGCCATTCAAAGTTATCTTCCCTTAATCCAAAGTAACGATAACGGCCATTCAAAATCATCTTCCCTTAATCTGCGGTAACGTTTTTCAATTTGAAACGCTTAACGAATTCATTTGTCATCGACTCCATTCGCTTCATTCTTACCGAATTAATCTCTTCAAATGATTCATTAATCAACTGTACTGTTCGCAGGTTTGACCTATGTACTGTTCAAGGGCATCAAGGGCTGTGTTCTTTACAAGTACAAACAACAAACAACGGTCATATACCCGATTGGAATGGTGACTGATCATAGCCCACTTTAACTGTAGTAGCCATAATTCACATCCATTAGTACTTTAACTGCCCTTTATAGTACAAGTTCAAAGATTTCAACTGAAGTGTGTCAGTTCTGAAATAGCTCTTTCATTGTTCTGTCTCATTTGTTTACAACGAAATGAACTTATAAGTAGAATGTATTATGACAAATACTATTGCAATAGCACCGATGAAGTACATCGCACTTAATGCATACAACCCATCTTCAGCAAATTATTCCCTTAGATAAATTTTTCCTCATCGTTCGTTTAGTAATGAGCACGAGTGCTTATGAATCAAATCTTAATGAATGATCATCTTTGAACTGAATTGTACTGAAGAATCTCAAGGTCTTTGATTCGCAGCAAATTTCAATTTCTAGCTGACTATGACGCTGTTATTAGAGATGTGACATTGCGTCACATTCGCACAAAAATTGCTCCGGAAGTGAACAAAAAAGTTTTCTAATGTCATATGAATGGACTGTAAAAAGAAGAATGATAAAGAGATTATTGGAATATTTATCATCATATGTATATAAGTTATAGGATGGACTTTTGTTTCCAACGAATAGATTTGAACTGAGCAAGTAATTGTCAACAATACTGACA
This sequence comes from Anisakis pegreffii, assembly GCA_035041965.1. Taxonomy (NCBI): domain Eukaryota; kingdom Metazoa; phylum Nematoda; class Chromadorea; order Rhabditida; family Anisakidae; genus Anisakis; species Anisakis pegreffii. The sequence goes on along the minus strand of JAPYMA010001443.1, from coordinate 210,057 downwards.
TATGAGTTTGCTGTGTGGATTTTTGTGTTGATGTGTTCATGTTAGTTTGTGTTTGAATTTACGTTGATGTTTTTGTTCACGATTTTGTGTTGGTTGAATAAACTGGTGCAATTAGCTGGTTATCAGAAACAATGGAAAACGAATTGAATTCATCATCACAGAACGATGCGCAACACATTGTACATATATATATAGATAAACGATATTTGGTACGTATCAATAGAGTGATTGATACGATATGACAAGACATGACAAGATAACATAAGATAGTGTTATCTTGAATAGCACTCATCGAAGCCTCAATTGTGAGTATCCTGTATCAGCGCCGTCTTGGAAGTCGCCTTCTACGGGAGCTTGTGCACCCTCTTGAAACTCATCTCCTACCGCTTGAGCACCTTCAGCTGGCTGAGCACCACCTTCTTGATAGTTTGGCTGTGGTGGTGCACCTTCTTGATAGTTTGCCTGTGGTGGTGCACCTTCTTGATATGGTGCTGGCGGTGGTGGTGGAGGAGGTAGCAGGGGTGGTGCTACTCCACCTTGACCAGCTAATCCTGGAATGTTTTTGTATTCCGCATAGATCGAGTGAATTAACGAAAATTATTTTATGATATACCCGTTCATATACGAGAATGATGTGTTCATTTCGAATCTTATGAAGAATTTTCAGATTTGAAAGCGAAACTTGCCCTAGAAATCAGCTAAAAGAAATCCTGCAAAACACGAGGATATTGCCTTGACTGAATGTGATCGGAAACATTTAAAAATTCTTAAATGATCTCTGATATCTATTCTCGATCATGCAGATGAAAGTACATTGTCGCATTGAGATCAATTACTTCAGCACTGTCAACGTCGTCAATTGCAATATCAACGATTGTGACAATTAGTCAAGAAATGTGATCATGGATAACCTTGATTATATCCGGCTCCACCGTCTTGATACGATGCACCACCAGCTGCAGCAGCGCCTGAATAAGAATTGCCTTCAGCACTGCTAAGCTTAACTTATAGAACAACTTTTTGTTCGATTTTATTCTCGTGCTCCAGCAGTTTTTTAAATTTCATTCAATGATTTCGAATAGCAATTCTTGATCTTTTTTAGTGGCATTAGTAAAACAATGATAACGGAATAGAAGCATTGATAACCTTGATTATATGCGCCCGCTGAATTGAAATCTGTTGCACCGTTCGAATACGAAGCGCCGCCAGCTGAGTTCAGTCCAGTGGCTGGGGCACCTGCATAAGATGCGCCTCCAGCTTGTTGATAAGATCCTTGACCGGCACTAGCGATTTGTGGTGCGACCGCGTACGAGCCACCGCTATTCAATCCAGGACTTTGCAATCCTCCAACTTGGGGTACAAGCGCAAAAGTCGAAATCGCTCCCCCTCCGAGGCCTAAACATTGAACATAAATATGTGTATATCAACAATGAATTGTTGTTTTGATCGGGGCAACGATGAAAGAATAGTAATTTTGCATATCGAAACCGTATAATTAAACAACTGCTCTAATACTCTGATTATAATTGTTCTGAATGTTGAACGACAACAGTGAGAAAAGATCGCCAATTGATGAGATTCAATTTGAGTGGACTGATAAACGAATATAATTTACATAATGAACAACATTCAATTACTAATTAATGAACGAATGGGTTATTCACCTCCACCTAATCCACCGCCGCATCCACCACCACAACCACCACCGAGTCCACCACCACCACATCCACCACCACATCCACCGCCGCATCCACCACCACAACCACCACCGAGTCCACCACCACCACATCCACCACCACATCCACCACCGTGTCCACCACCACCACATCCACCACCACATCCACCTAACCCACCTAACCCACCTAATCCACCTAATCCACCACCACATCCACCGCCGCATCCACCACCACATCCACCACCACATCCACCACCGTGTCCACCACCACCACATCCACCACCACATCCACCTAACCCACCTAATCCACCTAATCCACCACCACATCCACCGCCGCATCCACCACCACATCCACCACCGAGTCCACCACCACCACATCCACCACCACATCCATGGCCGAGTCCACCACCACCACATCCTCCACCACATCCTCCTAATCCACCTAACCCGCCTAATCCACCACCACAACCACCACCACATCCACCACCACATCCACCACCGAGTCCACCACCGCCGCATCCACCACCACATCCACCACCACCACCACAGCCTAACAGGCCACCGAACAGTCCACCACCGCCACCGCCACATCCACCACCACATCCACCACCGAGTCCACCACCACCACATCCACCGCCGCATCCACCACAATGTCCACCACCACCACCACATCCACCAAACAGTCCACCTAATCCACCACCTCCACATCCACCACCACATCCACCGCCACCACCACCACCACATCCACCACCACAACCACCATGAATAGGGCCACAACCACCTCCACCACCACAAAGACCACCACCACCACCACAACCACCTCCACCACCACAGAGACCACCACCACCACCACAACCACCTCCACCACCACATCCTCCACATCCTCCTAAACCACCAAACAGGAACGCATCACTGATGGTTACGAGCAGTAACAATGCTGCATAGTGCCTTGGAGCCATTGCTGAAATTTCATTCGGTCTATTACATTTCATCTCAGTGATTTGTCGCTCGTTTTTAGTTCCATCCAAGCAGTGCAACAGCGATTCGTACATTCGATTCACGTATTCTTGACCATAATGAATATCAAATATCAAATTTTACTAATCTACTTATTTAATTTCTCGATGATTTCAACTCTATCTGGCACATGCACTAGCATCTCGAATGTCAGCACAAACATCCCAACATTATCAATCGGTATTTCTGTCAAATTGTATTTCTGGCAAAGAACTGACTTATCTTACGCAACACTTCTAGATTCATCCATATTTAGCTTACTATGATCAACAAACTTTTTTTTCTTGTTCCCAGCTATTGGCTGACGCATTCTATAGTATCTTCTCAACTTTGTCCTAATTTATAAAGGAAGTTTGTATCTCGATTATGTTCTCATCACTACCGTCCTACGTATAAAATCGCATTGATTATTTCAATAAGATAGCAAATGATAACTGAAAACAGCGCACATATATACAGTAACGTTTAAGCATAAAACAAAATTCTATCCAGCTGCAAATTTGCTTTCGAAAATGCGTGATGATGATAAACACGCGGAAATATTTGACCAAAAATACTTGACTTTCAGAGTTGTTGCAGTGAAGAAAAACGCTAAATGACCAAAAAATCAGACGCAGAGCAATTTCGCTCTTTGGTAGAGAATGAATTAAGTGACTGTTTTTGTAATCAGATGTTTTATACGAAGTCTTTAAGTCGCCGCAAGCATTAAAAACACGGTCTATTGTTTATGGTATTCGTCAAGAAGGTGTGTATGCATACATAAGACGACATGCAGAGGAATATGGTATTCGAATAGCGAGTTATCTATGTGCATATGATATTCATGCAAATGCGGATCGCATACACTCAGAAAAACACACGCACATTTGCTGCATACGTTTATCCGTTTCTGCTGCACAATACGAAATTCCTTCTTGCTGTTTGATGTCGTTTGCTGAACGTTTGTTTCTTCCGTATTGCATTGATTCGTAGATGAAGATGCTCTATGAGATCATGGTCATTGTCATGAGCGATTGTTCATCAATTGCCATTTCATTACGGCCATAGAACGAATTACAAAAACAATCGTTGTCAGTTCCGCACGAATAATCATCATAAAACACTTCCGTTTATGATATGTACGCTCTTCTCATACACTTTATCACCCAAAATGAAAAAGCTTTCCAGAGAATGATTCATTTGATTGGTATTCTGATCTCATCACAAATCTAGCATGCAATTCATGAATAATAGTCAATTTCATTAGTGTGCTTCAACTATCCAAAACGGTGGCTCTCAATCTTCTTTTCTCCCGCACCCCCAAAAAAAATTTTAGGATATCCTCGCACCACTTACAACAATATTTAAAATGCCCTCGCCTTGGAATGTCCTTGCTGCCCCCACAACATCCACTCTGTTTCTATCGTCCACTACAGTGAGTGTCTGTAGCCTAGTTAGGTGAATAGTTATAGCCTTTTCAAAAATATACACGTTAAAGACCATGTTGGCTTACTTTATACACATGTAGGCATTGAAATCCGCCCTCGCCTACTGTAACGTATAAAGAATAAGAGCTTATCTCGCACCTCTTGAGGCTGTGAGCAGCCCCGGTTCAGAAACCCTGATTTAAAGAATTGTTCATGGAGGAAACTTCTAACAATAAAAACGCTAAATGATTTATCAATTATCAGGTAGTATATAAATTTTCAATTCCTGTAAAGTTTTTTATCTTCAACATGCCTTTGATCTTAAGTTTGTTGTTTCTGGATATACACACAACACTGTTTCGATGATTGAAGCGTTGTGCAATTTAAGACTTCAGTTTTATCGTCATGAAATCAGCTCTTAGTTCATCATCCATTCTCACAACGATTGATTTCTATAAGATACTTTGAGGTTCCAACGAATCATCGAATTTGTTGCGTTACATTTTGAATTATTCTTTTGTACAATTCACAAAATCAATCAGTCTTTCTGCAATAGTTTCAGTCCGCTTGATCAGAATAGAACAGGGATAAACTGCAAGCAAATGCGTTCTGTTCGAGAAAAAATTCAACATTGTGTTAAAAAAAAAGAGCACTCACTGGCTTCAATAATTTTAAACCGGTTCAGTAATTTTCAGTCATTCATCGTTTTTGAAACAGATATAATTGGAAGAGAAATTTAAATCCTTGATAGAATGATGAGCGATGATCATCAATTGATTTATCTTATTAATCAACCGACTGGCAAATCAATCGTGATTTTAACGAAAACGTCATCATTATCATCGCTTTCAACAACAACAACAACATAAACGTTATATCTTGTTCTTGACTAGTCCATATTATCTGGAAGTAATCACAAACACAAAGATGAACAATTATCTCTTCAATGAACATTCTCACTGAGTAATCTTATGATTCTAAAGGCCATGTTTTGATTATTACGCTATGGGAATCCAGGCATTCTGTGAAATAAGTAATTTTTTGTACAAATCAGATGCAATCAGAACACATTCTGACGTAATATGAGGTGTGGATTTGAACAATTGAGCAATATTTGATGCGTGAATTACTGTGGAATTTTGTTGAATTGTAAGGTGAATTCCATTCAATCATAATTTTCTGCAGTGTATTGATGATCTTAGATATACTAAATATCTGTTCTTTGAGTCGAAAATTTTAAAACTGAAATCCGGTTTTTAGTTGAATTTGCAAAAACAAACATGCGTGTAAAGGCGATGTTCAACGAAATTTAGACAGATGTGATCAACGTAAACAAACTGCATCAACTGTCAACAAGCAAATTACGATTTCATATGGCACTGATAACCATCACCGTTGATGTGACGTTTTACAAATAGCCAAATACCTTGCTGACGTCACGCACTGAACGGTCAAATGAAAACAAGAATAACATTGCCCACTTCTCAGAAATGTAATATTTGTTTCAGCAAATTGACGAGGAATTTCGAACAGTATTCATTTCAACTTTTTGCTTCTATCGTCTGCGATCAAACTGCCATTGCATTTGTGACTTCCATCGTTGGTTTACCAAATCGAACAATGAAGCTGTCCAATTATTCTCTAAAAATAGCACATAATTCCATTTATTCATTTAGCATTCATGCATTGAGGAGTTTTATCCGTTTAACTCAACTAAATTCGTTACCATTCTACATGCAGCAATGTTACCATCCACATGAACTTCAATGTCACCTAGTCCCATGATTTGATAATGATTCTGATCAACATATTTGGTAGTTTTGCAGAAGAAGAAAGCGTTCAATCAGACAAATTTTTTTCTGAAACAGAAAAATTGGTGTCTGGCTTTCGTATTTCAGAAAGAATACAACTCACGTGACTTTTTTCAATTGCATAGAAAATCACTCTATTTAGTAATATTTAATTATGATGCGGCACCAAAAATAGATGATGCGAAGCGTTTTTTCGATCAAGGAAAACAAAAATTGCAGTTTTTCGAGGTGGAAACAAAAAATCATTTGTGTTTTCTTTTCAATGACTCCGGTAGTTTTGTAGGACAGTTTTGGGTATACCCTTCAGTCTACTTTTCAAGCAAATGTACCAATTGAATTTTCAGTTTCCGTATGTATCTTCTTGTGATTAGTTTCGTATAGTTTTTATTTCTATCCCACTGATATTGCAATTCATTTTTGGATATTTTAATTCATGTCTCCAACTCGACCATGTGCCTTGTAGTGTTCTTCAAAGTTTGATTCTATAGGCGAGATATTGATTGGTGTTGAGGTTTTTAGATCGATGAAGTCGGATTGAATGATCATTTTAGACTTCTTTCGATCCTTACGGCTTGCTGATCCTTATACTCCCCCTCCCCCCCCCCCCCCCTTCGCCGTTTCTGATACAAGAACACCATGATGGTATGCGACATTTTCTATTTTCAGTGCTTGTCAATATACTGTCAACATGTTAAACGATAATCGCGTGACATGTTGACAACATATTGACAAGCCTTGTAAATAGAAAATATATAAATGGACGAGAAATAATTTGCTGCAAACGACTGAGTACAGTGTTTTATTTACAACTTTTCGAAAAATCACCATCCAATTCGCTAATGAAAAATGACAGCGCATTACTATTTTTTGGATACCCCGATTGATTATGAATTTGAGTTGGTTCAGTGAGTGCAAGTGAGTCCATTCAATCGTTCTCGTTTGCCGTTCGCATTCCCACATCTTTACTGGAGCGCTGCTAATTTGTTGATCTGTAACGAAGACCAATTTGAACTTTTTAATTTGTTTGTTTCAAAATTAACCACATAACCACAAACAGGCACTGCTGTCACAAACACATTCATAGCAATATCAAGAGCGTATTTTTAGAAGAAGTAAAGGAATATGGAAGCATCAAGGGAACGAACGTCTTTTAGCTTCAGTCAGCTTCACGTAGCACAAAGAAGAACAAAACTTTTAGCGAATACTTGCTTAATTACACATTTTAGAATTTCAATTTTTGGTGGTGCTTTATTCTGTTCAGTTTAATTCTTGGTCAATATTACCACTAAACACCACAAGTCACCACTAAACATCTTATTGGGCTGATTAGTAAGTATCACGCTTTGAAATGACTGACTGTTGTTTCCTCTCGTTATTACTTCAAATTACTTCATCTAAACAGATAGAATTTAGCTTGAGAATCATCGAATTCAAGTCTATTCTGCATATATTTTTCCTAATTCATAGCCCGTTTCAATACTGTTGGTTCGACTTAATTCGCTTTCAATTTTGATCTTGTTTTCACTCAGTTGCGTTCTTCACATCTTTCTTCCAATTTGATCCTTCTCCGCTTTTGTTCCATATACGGTTAGCGGCGCTTTTTTGCCAACTAATTGATTCAGTGCTAGTGCCACAACGTTTTTCCGGTTTTTAATTGTTCCGTAGTTGTGAAGTGTCGAAATAAACAACTCGGCAGATGGTGATAATTTTGTTAAGTTGAACGGAAATTACACAGAATTGTTTGCGGGACAGCATTTGATCGAGAGATAAATGAACTGAATAATGATGTGAGCTGAATAATGCATCATGAAATTGTGTGTTTGTGCAAAAATTGCGATGCATTGCATTATGATCCTATCGTTGTCACAGAAGGCATCCTGAAAACGGCTCCTCTGTAAGCAATTTCCTTTGCATATCAAAAGAGTTAACTTTCGAAATTTTCTTTTCCTTCAACAGAATAATTACATGCACACGAGCTTTCTTGCCATTCAGTTCGATTGGATTTGTGTTCAAATTGGCAGATTTGTTGTTGCTGAGATTATGATGCGTTGAGGTGTTATGCTGTTCAGCACGAGCGGATGTTATTTTTTTTCATATGCTGAAAAACTTCTCGTGAGACTCGATAATAGATATTTAATAATCAGGCGCAGCTTTATACATCAGTGCAATCTGATATAAACTGGTTAGCATGTTCACAATTTTGCATTAAAAAGCAATCGAATTCTTCAATTCGTTTACGATTTACATTGCATCGAAAAACAAGTTGTTTGACGGAACGCCATCTTCCCTCCCCTTCGCTTCTCTATTCTCACCAAATATGCACAGCATATTTTAACCGATTCATCCTTTCAACTGAGATTATCTAGCGTGATAAGGATAATGTTGAAAAAAAAACATCAATGCAGTTTTTGAAAACAACCTCTTTGTGAAACTAAACCTACTTAAGCTCTCTTTTTGAGCCTCTGAACAAATAAAATGATAAAATGTGACTTTTTTCACTGTCACTATTTACCGTTGAAAATGCGTAGATGCAAAATTAAGTAATTGATCGAATTCGGTTAATTGATGCGAGCAAATGAGCATGAAAGGTGAATGTTTTACTCGAATTCTAATTAACAATAAGCAAAGAATTTCGAGCAATCGAACAAATTTATCATGTGGCAGCAAGCATTTATATTGTGCAATGTGGTTATCACTCACGAAGCACACAAAGACATACATCCTTACCGGTGCCCATCAAACACATTCATTTCGCTAATCGTAAGAACTGCTGGCATTTGTGTGGAATCTCATAATGTTGATATTTGATGAAAATCAATTTTGACAGATGTGTTCACTCACTGAGGAACGAACGTTGAATTTTTTGGAAAATTTCACTGAATTTTGCGCAATAAATAAATTTGTTTTGAGATAAAAATTTCAACAAAACTGTTGTTTTTGTTCATTTATTTTTTGGTTATAGTTTTTGGGAACAATTCAGCAAGAGTTTCGAACAAAGCAAATGTTGTCTCGTGTTCCATCTAGCTGATTTTATCACGTTTCCATAGTAGCAGTTCGTGGACGGAAATTTGTGGTGGATTGAGAGGCTACTTATTGTGCACTGAAACTAGAAACAAATGGCAGTTTATGTTTGAGATGAGTGCGTCTGATTGGCATTCGACGACGAAGTTGGTGCTTTATGACAATTGTACAAAATATTGGATTCAAAGAACGGTGTATCAACGATGTCTATATTGGAGAATCCTGCTTCAGAAAGCAATTTCTTGGCTTTATCACGTCCCCACGCAGCACCAAGTCCAAGTGCATCTGAAACCAATTCAGTTTTATCATACAGCATTCAAGCACTTAATAATGATCCATTTTACTGACTCAATCACTCGAACAAGACAAACTTACTATCCAATGGACATAAACTCTGTTCTCTCAGAATTTCTTAATACAATAATGAAACTATTTATAATTCCCGATCGACTGGATAAGTTACTCGAAATTATTCTTCCGAGAGCAAACCACACCAATCATAATAGTCAGTGACAAAATCAGTTGGATCTGCGTCCATAAGCAGGCATTTACGAGCGTAAATATCAATGAAGCTTATGAAAGCACTCGAATTGAAGTTGAAAATTTGATTATTCTTCGTTATATGAGCTTCTTGTCCAGTACAAGTATGAAAATTATCAATTAGAGGCAATATCAGTGATGGAATGCACCTTCAGAATCACTCCCAACTGGCAAACAGTGGAATAACGATATTCCATAAATGAATGCCGCAATACCCTTGGCTTTATCCGTACGTATATTACCGGTTCCGTCAACTTCAATCATCGAAAAAGTACCACCCGGCTTCAGAACGCGATAAATCTCTTTGAGACTCTGCAAACACCGTTGTCAACCATCAAAACACATCAAACATTCACAATGAATTTACACCGCAATTGAAGCGATCAGATTCGATTTCATTACGAGATTTCAACACCAAATGTTGACTCGTGTTCCATTTAGCTGACTTTTTCACTCTTCCATAATAGCAGTTCGTGGACAGATATTTACACAAAATGTGCGCAATCAATGGGTTAAAGATTTACGAGATCCGGTCTCGTCTGGTCGTGACATGCATCGAACATCATAATCCAGTCGAATTTATCCGTCCAATTGTCGTTCAGATCTTGCGCATTCATCTGCATGAATGAGAGATTCTCAAGTCCCTCGTTCGCCTCATCACGACGCTTATTCGCACCAACAACTGCATCCAACGATATGTCGATGCCGGTGAAGAACGATTTCGGGAAATGTTTCGCTGAAACAAATGCTCGTATTGAATTAAGAAAACCTCACTGATTTATCTTCATTAATTGATGATACCATCCAAAATGTTGTTACGGCTTTCGAAAAATATTTCATCGTTTCAACCAAATCATGCAAAAAGTCATATTACAAAAAGTAAACGCAAAGCTCATAAGTGCACTCAACAGTTTGATCGTAATGTTCAAATGCATATATGCATCTCAGTATGACAAAGTTACACTGTCATGAAATTGCATTCAATAAAAGCAAAACTTGAATGAATATTGTCATTTCTTTAAAAAGTGTGGAGAGCAAATAAAAAAATTTGAAGTGAATCACCGAACTCAGCTGCATGCATTCCTCTACCGCATCCCACATCCAGAACTTGACACACTTCGTTTTCCAACTTTTCCTTCATTCCGGTAAGCGGCAAATAATCATTGATCAAAAATTTTTTATGTCTAACTTCAGAGAATGCTGACATACGTAAATGGAAATCATCGAATACATCATTGTCCAAACCTGTAATAATTTTTTTTTGTCAAACTTCAAAATGTGCTCTTCAACTTCAAAGCGAAGAAGAAAAAGCATTTCAAAGCATTCACACGTCAACTGATCAAAAAACTGATCGCAAAATTCATTGCGGAAACAAAAAGATATGGCTCACCAAGTGGTCCGTCAATCCTCATCACTTCGGATAGCTGTGAGTAAACTTTTCCGACCATCGGAAGATGTTGTAGATAGACGAACATTTTACTCATAGTATCGCCTGTCATCAGTGGGATTCGCTCTTTCTTGATCCAAAATTTCTCACCAGTCTCGTCAACTTCAACAATATCGCTACACGCCATCAAACCCAACCATTCTCGAACATAACTGAAATATTTTACTCATTTTAGACGCATTTCGACTTGACCATGTTTCTACCTAACAACTATGAGCTCATTGCAAGCAAAAGATTTTTTTGTGACTAAAAGGATAACTCAGGATGTGCATACACATAATCATGGATTATATGAAATAAAGACTATGAACAAATATCAGTTATGCGTTCTCAAATAGTTTCAAACGTCATTTGCAATGCAAATATTATACATCCGATTGATAACTGATTACACTGAACACACTTATTGCTATGAAATCCGTTTGCAGATTGTCATGTTACTGAAAGTCAAATCTTAACGATTGCTTGAGGTATTCTATCACTCATTCCGTCACTGAATGAGACGTTGAATTCATAAAACAGCTGAACAGCTGTTATTGCTGCGAGAATGTCTTAATCGATGAATCAGTCAGTCATCGATGGAAAAGTTTTTGAGTGGGGCGGAATGTTTTCTGTTAAGAATTCAAGTGCTTCTTTTAAAATAATTTCATTTTTCTCACAATAAGCACTATGTCAACCTTTCGAATATGTCAGTTCTGTAACCATTTGTGTTTGGTAAAGATTTTTTGTGACAGCAATAATTTGAACCTTGCAGTATGACTAATCAAATCAGCTAATGTATAGCTTGCAATGAGAAAAATCTTGATAGTTTCTACTTTAAATTCTATCAATGAGCTGAAAATTTTTGATGTTTTCACAAAGAAATTTCATTTCCAGAGTGAAAATCATTATGGGACTTGCTTTTCCAATTGTATGAATATTTTCGCAACTGCAATGCATACCGTTCTTTCGTCGATGACTTCTCGGCAATTTCTTTCGATGTCTTAGGGTCTTCTTCTGAGGCCAGTTCAGCTATCGTCTCGAACAAGCGCAAATCTTGACCAAGCGCCAGACCCATTCCCAACATGCCATTTTTCAAAATTTCCTAATAAATAATTCATAAATTCTTTTATTCATAAATTTCAATCTTACATTCAGTAATAAATTTTGAATGATAAATTCATCGAGAAATGATGGCTGGCACACAAAGCCTGAAGATTTGTGACCAATAATATTTCCATAGGCATAATTTGTTTTTTATTCATAAAAATTCCTTTGCAATCACTACTTTCCCTTTATTATTGCTATCGTCACCACTGTCATTAAAATCCTCATTATTCCAACGATGCAAATTCAGATGGAGAAAGGTTTCATAAAATGAGAATTAAAGAATTCATTGTCTAATGCGGTGATGAAAATATACTATCGCGCTGAACTCACTCCAATTGAACGCGCCTTCCCGCAACTGCAATCAAATAGTTATGCGCGTAGATACGACGTATGATAAACCTATCAAACATGTTGAAAATTGAACATTGAACATGCTGAAGAGATTCAGTTGAACATAATGATGAAAGCATTTCAATAACGAGCAAATTTAATGAATCAACATACAGATAAACGCTCGGCAAATGCCGAAGAGTCGTCATTTTTTGCGGTCGGAACTGACGTTTCGGAATCCATCAGTGCACTCACTTATGCCGTCGTTGTGTGATGATGATAACTTGAATGTGTTAACAACCTGCACAATAAATGTGCAGCATCAATTTTAGCCGCAATACTGCCGCTTGCGCTCACTCTGATCAAACTGCTGCAACAGCACCGTATCGAATATAACACAAATACATTGATGGCATTATATAATTTTGCTGGTATTCGTATCTTTTTTCACTCATTTATCAAGCGTTCCTCGTTCAGTTCAGTTGAGCAATAGGAGAATCAATAGCACACGACCAAACAAACAACATTTATTTTGACAACGAACGATAAGTTTATCATTTGTCTGTGCCAAAACCCCTGAAGCTCTCATTTTAACGCTATCATTCCCTTTCCTTTTGCTACTGGCTCTGTGTCCTTCTCGTTCTCTCCCTGTCGTTTCATATTCGTCAAGAGCTCAACGACCTAATTCTGTGCTCAAAAAAAAACCGACCATACTACTGGTTTTCAACGAGACAAACCATGAATGCATAGAAACGTATATGTGTACTAACATAAGCTGAGGTTTTTAATCGCTTGAAAGGAAGGCTGAAAAAATCGAAGTGCCATCGCTACTAACTGCAATGAGACTGAGCACAAAGCCTCAATTGAGACTTCCGGTAAAGATCAATAATTGGATCAAATGAGCTGGATTGAATGAGAGTTTTCAAGTTGTCCGGATTTCCGAGAGCAAATTTTCTCTGACGTTTTGCAATCCATCAGCTTCACTTCCGCTATTTTCCAGTTAACGACCAATCACTGCATTGCGCGTAGAAATGAAAGATGAAAAAGGAACTTTGTTCGTCTAAAAATTGCTAGCCATAAACATTCAGAAGTGAGGCTAACAAAAACCCTAAGATGGCCTCAATGAAGCCACAGTTGTGCGCCACAAATTTGGACCGTCATTTGTTTATAATGCTCTCACACCGAAAAAAAAAACATTTCTATTGAATGCAACACGATTGCTAATGAATCATTCATTGGTTTGGTTAAGAAAATAAATCTCATTGTCAGCAAACAGACACATTACAAGCGATGAAATCGCTAGTTGAATAGTAACGAACCAAATGATCGCTCTCAGTCATGCAACATCACTGAAACTATTCACATGAACAAAATGAGCATTTTTCATGCAACTTTCTTTTAATTCAATTGAAGTTTACATTGCACATTCCGTTTAGAAATTGATTTTATTCGGCAACGAAACGAACTGCTCAGAAATAGCTATTGCCTCATCATTCTAGAGGCTTTCTTTCGAAACATTTGGGTTCTCGGTGTTCATTATGTAGCATGAATACACTGCTTTTAGCTATTCATTTATTCACTTTTGAAATCATTAATCTCATGCAATTGAAAACTCTTAGGGACAATTTCAAAATATCAATTTATGCAACGAACATAATGGTATACAAATCTGTACAAAGAAAAATGAATAAATAGAGCATGATGACAAATAAGTATACAAAAGTATAAAATAGGCATATTTCTTACTCACAAGGGAAGGTCACGAACTTACCCCCACGTTTCGGGATGAAATATATATCATGTTGTAGATCTCGTCGAGCTGATCACGAATGTGCAAAGCATTTTTGCGAAACGCAAAGGGGGAGCGAGATATGAGGGGGCAAAGATTTTCACTGTATTGGAGTATCGTTTTGTCAGCAATAAACCGTCATATCACATATCATATCAATAGCAAAATTTAAAAACTCATATCAAAATTAGAATTTTTAAACGTGAATGCATCCATTGTGAACTGTTCGGAAAGATCGATAGAGACTATCGTAAATGCGGAAGTTTTGAAAGGTATTTGCACGACGGTGTGAATTTGCAAGAGTACATTCAACACCAACCAGACGTGGTACTTGACAAACACTTGACGTCGGACAATACGGATGTAGAGACTGCTCGTTGATTGGCCGATCCATCATCGGATCAATGATATCCGTAAAGCAGTCAGCAAAAACTCTATCGTATACAATGGATATGTTAAGTGTGTCATAAATATCGGCTAAGTTTTCATCCTTAATAAATTTTTTGAATGATTTTTCGGCTTGAAACAATTGCTCTTGCACGGCTTGTTGACGTTCACGGAAGATTTGCTCGAAATGAGTTAAATTCGGTCGAATCGTTGCTTGTGCATTGCGAAACACCTTCAATTAACCAATACTTCATTAAGGTGGCTTTATATTTCCGTTGTTCGGATGAGTACTGATATTATTGGTAGCAGTAACATCAGTCTTATTCTTAGTGTTATAAGACTGTTCAAAATGAAGCGATGAAACAATTTATGTGAAATGTACAAATTCTGTTCGCAAGTTCACGTTAAGCTTGGGCCGATGGCGAAATCAGCAGGCTCACGAATCCCCTAAAATTATCCAAGGGAAGCTGCCAGCGTCGCGGTTCACAACCCATCCCTAGCTGTTCCTTCAAGCTTATTGAACGGTTGTCATTCGCAAACTTAATGACTGACATTCCACGCTTTTCAGAATCTTTTGAAACTGTTCTCTGAATTCCTTTCTGCAATCCTTCCAAATCTTAAAATGTGGATGGATTAAATGACTTTCATGGTTGACTAAAATGATAACGCTAACCTTTCGGCGTTTCGCAGTCGGTTTTTCCTTCTGAAAATAGGACTTATTTTGTGAAAATGAATTCAATTTGCATAGCGCAGCGCTTACACTGTGTACGGCACAAGCGTAAAAAACACTAATAAAAGGATTTCAGTTAGAGAATACTGCAAAGAAGTTTCATGAGCGAAGAACAATGTTTTTCAAATATTGATCGTATGAGAGCAAAAACACTGAATGCCTACATATAGCCAATAACGAGGATGAAAAAAGAAATTCTTGGTCGAATCCAATTCAACATGTCGATATCCGGTCGCGATTGATTCCGAAGGTGGCCAGTGTATCCACATCGTTTTAATCTTATCTGGTCGCAGAACCGTTTTACCCTCACCTTTCATGAACGCATCCAATGTGCTTTTCAGTAGCACCTCACTCAGCGAATAGTTCGATGGAACCAAATCTTCAATGTTTTCTCATACGAAATCGTTTAATGTGCTCATCAATTATCTCTGTACTTCAAATTTGTTTAATTCAGATGCACTGATCTGCACAATCGATTCAGTTTAAAGGGGTGATAATTCTCGTACGTAAACAAAGCAATATCCGTGCCTTGAATCACTCGCTCAGTTTGAGAGTGTGAATTTGCGACTGAGAAACCTTGCTTGAATCAGCATCGCTTGTAGTTAAATATTGGAGTTTACTCATGAACAACACTATAAGGAAAATTTCACCCGAATGGTATTGGATCATTCTGAAATAGTATCGAAGTTCTAATTGAAGACTGCTTTCGGTCTCAATCTTCTCAGTGATTCTGTAATATCTGCAGAGATTTTCATCAAAATATGTATACATTCATTAAAATCCAATTAAGCATGAGCCGTTGATGTGCTTCTTTTGAGGAGTGCTTTCGTATTCGATATTCTCATTTGCTTTTAATGAAACTCATTTTGATGAACAATCCATTCTTCATTTATTACTATAAATGAGGAATGGATTGTTCCGAATGGATTTTTAAATTTCAAACGGGTAATCTCTAATTTAGATGACTGCAAAGAAAGCCTTACTCGTGACAGCTTTCAGATAATACTTCTCGTACGCAAACGAAGCAATATCCGTGCCTTGAATCACTCGCTTGAACTCTTGAAGATATGTTTCAGATGTGGGTATAAGCACTTCATCGATATCAATAAACATTATAAAGGCTGCCGATTCCTAAAAATATTCAGTGAAAAATATTCAATCAACAGTTTATGGAAATTTCTCTGAGCACTGATTCGCTATCTTCCTCAGGCGTCAGTTATCATTTTGTCATGTGAGGAAAATAAAGTTTTCAGTTTCTCGTAGAGTTTCACTTGGAATACATTTGAAATTCACAATCGGTTAGAGCAGTGGTTCTCACGTTCGGATGCTCCATTAGCCCTTTCGATGATCTGGTAGCCTGCCGTTAGCTCACCTTCCACCCCCCCCCTCCCTATTGAATATGGAAATCGCACATGTTATGTTCAGATGACTGTTACGCTCAATATTATAAGCGCGTTCATGATGGTAATCAACATCGCTGACAGTCAAATGATCATTCACAGAGTGTATTTGATAGAATGAGAATTTGACATTAATTGTTGAGTGAATTGAATGTGAAATTAGCAAAAGAGAACATTTTTGGTGATAAAATCTATGAGAGTGATTGTAGCAGCAAGGAATTAGAATGAAAACATGGAGTGAACTAATAGCGTTGAATGGAGAGACTGATCATGGATTTCTGTGGCTGACCTTGTACTTGAATAAACATTCATTCATAGCAGTTTCCTGATTTCGCCATGCCACCTCTTTGTTTGGATCACTCCATGGAGCATCTCCTTCGACTACCAACGAGTTCCATGGCACAATTTCAATGACGCCTCTTTGTTCGTATCGTTTCAGTATTTGCATGATACTCGTTATGATACTAGTAATATAGAGTGACTGCATGGATACACCAAAATTTCGGTAGACTTCCACGAATAAGAACAACATTTGCCAGCGCTCGAAAAAGAACAACGGGCTAATGCAGTTCACAACGTCGTGCTTCTTTTGAACGGCGTATTGAAAAGGAATCTGTAATGCTTGTTATTTGAATGATGTGTACAATAAGATTATGAATGAGTGAAAAGCAGTTAACGTCATGGTTCGCTTGTAATTTACAGTTGACATTTACACTACAGTCGACTTCTGAGGCGTTGAGTAATTAATATTCTAGTAACAGTCGATATAAACGATGAATACCGAGATCATTTCGTTCGGGAGTGGCGGTAATGTAGGACTTTGTAGATTAATAGCAAGATGTTGCATATTGGGTACAGTAGGACATTCAGCTATCAATGTGGCCCATTTACAGAAGATTGAAGGTGGGGATGTATGGCTTATACGAGCTGGTTGAAACAGTGAAATTGTTGGTGAGGACGTTTGACAGATTATCTTGAATCCATCTTTCGGAAAGTCTGCGTAAGTGTTGAAAATTATGACGGCTGTGTTGTTTGGTAAACTGAAAATATATCGTTGCAACGACTCTTTTTTTTTCTTTTAAATTGATTTGGTGAATGCAATAGTAATTTTCTAGGATGTTGAGTGGAATGTTGATCGGGATTTTGTGTGCAAATAAGAACGGATAGCCTTTTTTTTTTGGTGATATTTGCCAATATGGGAACTTTTGATTAGTTGGAGCAGCTATTCAACACAAACGATTATTCAATTCGTTAACATAAACGGTTTAGAGGATTGAAGATTTATATTAGTGAATGAGAATGTTATCAGCGTTTTCATATGAGATAAATAGTTTACCTTTTTGAAGTCGGAAAATATATTGTACTGATAATATCGAGTCTAGTTTTGAGCAGACCATCGTTGGCAATTTTTTCTTGGAAAATATATCCTTTTGATAGTATTGAGTAGAACGTCGTTGATATTTGTAGTGGAATTGAGAATATGAATGTTACTAACAAATATCCAATTAACAAAAAACAGATCATCATTTTCTTCCTATTGCATCGTAGCATTCTCCAAGGCAAGCCAAAATTTATTCTATTGAGTGGCATTCTGAAAAAATAACTATTAATAAACGACTTAATCATTCGATCATTCACCTTTCCAATTAATTTATCAAATTTCATGAGCATGACAGGTTCACGAGCGATTTCGTTTTTCGAGTCCTCTTAGCGATTGCCCCAAACCTCGGTCACTGAAACTTTATCTACAGGCAAAATAACACAATGAAGCTCAAATATTACAAACAAGATGTATACAATGCATAAATCACACCTAATACAAGTCCTTTAAAAAAGAGATTGAGTGATGCAAGTACTGTTCCAAATTCTTATTTATACGAACCTACAAATCCTAGATTCAACTCGTGATCAACTATCAACGACATTCATCTGGTGATCTTCTTACGAGGAGGTGTCATCTAATCGGTGATCTACTATCAACCTCCTAAAAGTTACGCTCTATCCAATGATTTGATTTTTTGCTCGCAGCGGTACTTTATGTGATATCAAACTCAAGTTTTTTTTACTAAATTCATTTCGAGATCTTGCAAAATGTTCATTGTTTTATTGTTTCGTTTATCTCCGTTTCCAATCTGCAATTCACTTTTATGATGAATATCAAACAAACGATTCATTACCCAATCAAAAAACCATTCACCACCCCATCAATGATGGAAAGCTGGTTGGAAAGTGGTTCAACTTTTGTTTTTTTATTGGTTGCCTCCCACTTTGTTGCACTTATTTGCACTTTATTTGAATATTTACGAGGTACAAACGATTTTTTAATTGGTGAGATCCTCTTTTGTACATTTGAATTTTTTAAATTATCAGCGAAGAATCATTTTTGGTTTGTTCTTTTCGCATCTCCAAGGCATAATTCTGTTTTGTTTAGTGACAGTCGCTGACAGGTCGATTTCTAATGATAACTGAGGAATATGCGCTCTAATTGACTCAGAATTCGGAACACTTCAAAAAAAATGTGAACGTTTCAATTAGAGATAGTTTTGATCGCTGCTGGAGATCTGGAGGCGTTAATGCTATCAATTATTGCAATGTACAAGTTAAACTGGTGCAGATGTGCCATGTGAGAAAAAAATTTAGTTGAGATTTTTCCGACTGATAGTCTCAAGAAATCGTAATGTTACTGGGCGAAGCTGAACACCAGGGCATGTTGAATATGGTATTCGTCGACATGTACATGAAATAATACAGTGGTGATGAAACTTTTTTTGGTATATCTTCGAGGAACGTGGTTCCCCATGAACTTGTAGCTCTCATGGTGTATTCAGACAGGAAAAAGTCTGCGCTTTCTGAAAATGTTTCTGAAAATGCGGCAGAACGATCACGGTCGTTAGTCGAGTAGCCTCAATTTTCTGAAGGTATGCCAGTCACATTTGATCACCAATAGTCAAACACATAATTCGGGTTATTGCCTTTGCAATTTTGACACATGTGCTGAGTACATCGAATACATAGGTGCATGTCCTAATTGAAATTGTAAAATGTAAACCGAATGCCCAAATCTGTACCTAGTGTCCAAAACGTCCTACTCAGAACATTTTATACACATTTCTGTGTTGACCGGAGCCTCGCTTGTGTCACGAGATACCGTACATCCATTACTGCATGGCTATTCCTCACAACCCTTCCCACATCTAAATTTCTCCATACCCAGCTATACATGATCGAGACTTCTAGTTTTTTCATATCTCCACATTACTGTGAACGCTACATTCAAGATTCGCTGACATCCCCAACTACTCTTCAATTGCCCATCTTATCATTGCAATTGCTTTGCTCTGCATAGAACAACTGACCAATCTCAAGAATAATATTTATTAATCAATAACAATAAAGCAATAAACTAAAAAAATACGATCGAACGAATATATGCAATGATCAGCGAAACAAAACCGAATGACAGCAATAACATTCTCGATCATAATAACAACAGTGAAAGGAATATTGCTGGAATTGTTAAATAATAAATTATCAGAATGAACCTGAAAAATAAACATGAAAGCACAACAATGTTCCACTTTTAAATGTCTTCCATGCAAAGGTTTCTGAAACAAGTAATTTTTTATGAAACATTTATAATTTGTACCATTGAATTTCAGTTCACCTTCGAAGCTAATGCAATTTGTGCCAGTCAATGATGAATCTTAACAAAAAAAGGAAACATGCTACACGCTTCAACCAATCCTGAATTCATTGCTGATTTAGCGGGATTTTCGTCCACAATTTCCATAGAAGTTCGGTTTTTATTACGAAACATTCGAAATTTTAAATGTTTTTTTATAAAATTAATTGTTTTTGCCAACATATCGCTATAACAAAACTCATGTCCACTGCAAAACATTAACTAACATCGTTTATGTAGTAAATTATGAGGTTTATGAAAATACCAACCCATTAACATCCGAATTTCCCACAGTAAACACTTCATTCTAGTTCATCATGCACGATTTTGCAACGTATATCACATACTGACAATAAAATACGCAATATACTGGATTACTGAAGGCGAGAAATTTACAGTACGCGAGCGATCTTCATGTAGCACCAATGATTGTCTTCATCACCTTTCCAGAGAGGGAATAAAGAGCTGTATTTGATCAGTCTAATAACTTGCAGTATTCCATTGCTTCTGCATGAAATTTTGATGGAACTCATTCCACTCGTAATGTCAACTGAACACGGACCAATTGTTCTTGGATGCTTCACGTGTTTTCAGCGCATTTGCATAATATTCAAAATATTGGGAAAAAACCGACTTCAATAAGCCAAAAGTGAGAAAATTTTTGCAAAAAATGATATGTCTAACAATATAACAGAAATTACTAAATATCTAAAGATCGGAACGATCGTTCGAACATCCGAAAGCATTCTAATGAATGTTATATGACACGTAATAATCCAAAAATTCTTCCTCGCTATGTTACATTCAGAAAAATCATAGGCTGGCTGAATTAATTTCTGCACTAACGAAATCAGAAAATATTGCGTTTGAGAGTTTTTCAATTTTTGGTGTCACAATCGTAAACAGTTGTGTTAATTGATTGGAACCATTATGGCTAATCAACGTCCTCATACGAGTGGTGGAGCTGAATTTTGCGTGATATTTCTTTCTTTTTTTTTAATAATTGTCTATCAAATTTGTTTGCTTAAAATTTAAACAGCGAATAAAATGCGATGAAATATCATATCACATGAACAAATTCATAGAATTAGATGAGCGACAACAACCAATAAGCGATAACAACGAAATGCAAACATCCTCATATGCATTTCACCTTATCAAAAGTGCTCATCAAATTTACCATGCTAATTTCGAACAAACGATCGTATCAGATCAGAATTAAAATGTTGATTATTTTGATCTCATCAGAAAATACTCGATAGACATTTCGTCATCCGCAAACGAAAACATTTAATGAGATTATTAACAACAGTACGGTAACTTAGACCATCGAACGAAATAATTAAGAAATACGAAGTGTGTTTGTTACGTTCAGCCACGTGTTTTCTTACAAGATAGTAATTCAATGCAATTACAATGAATTATAAATGAAAATGTGTAAACAAATATAAAATAAGTTACAAAGTGATGTGAACAAGAAACTCAAACAGTCGTGTCGCGCAATCACATAACCCGTCTCACGTCTCCCTCCAATCTTTTTATATACGGCCGAGTTGGTCAAAAAAAAAGCTAATTCTATGAAAAACCCAACCATAAAAGACCAAAGTAATCGAAGAAAAGTAATTTCATCTAAAAGAAACTTTCCTCCTAACAAATAACTCTTTATTAGCTTTCATAAACTGATTATCCAATTC
The DNA here is from genome assembly GCA_035041965.1 of Anisakis pegreffii. Classification (NCBI taxonomy): domain Eukaryota; kingdom Metazoa; phylum Nematoda; class Chromadorea; order Rhabditida; family Anisakidae; genus Anisakis; species Anisakis pegreffii. Next base: position 188,039 of record JAPYMA010001443.1, on the reverse strand, counting down.
AAATTTTTTTTAAAAAAATCACCATTTGAATGGGAATTAGTTAATTTCTGATCAACTTTAGAATTGATAAGTTTTATAAGGATTCTTCCACGGCGTGTTGGATACAAATAAAACAACATACTGACGACCTAGCCAGCACACTGTTTCAAAAGTCTCAGCATTAATTGACTTCAATGAGAACACAACGAACGTGAAAATGAAGACAGCACTTTAGCATGTAAATGATTAAAAGGTGGAATTGCTATAGAAAAAAAAATTAAATGAAATAATAATCAATTGTTGATGCTCCATGACTCGACGAATTGCTGTTTGCTGCTCTTCGACGATCACTTTCACAAGTTTTCCATGCGACACAGTGAGTCGATATGACTCAACACAATATCGGTGCTATCGGTTTTGATGACCGCCTCTGTGCCATCTACAGATACCAGTGTTCCGATCACACCGCTATCATCACCGTATATCACTTTCACCTGAAACAATCCATCTCTAACATATACTCATCCTCCCATATCCACTTCAACTACTCACGATTTTATTGCCAATTCATTCTGATCACTCAATTTCTAGCCGCCGACTAAATAACGCAAGTAAACAAGTGAACAATCCAGCTGTTTAATTTTTTTTGCGTTTTGAATCTCTACAAGGCTTCTCGTCGAGGTCGAAAATTTGCAGCGCATGCCTCGTTATTGATATGGTCCTCCCTTATTCTTCAGAACTAATTCCATACAATTAGAAATGAAATTCTTACAATTAGATTATTTCAAACGCTTCATGGAATCAACCGTCACTAAAATTACTACTGAATATATTCGATAAGTGATATGAAGGTGGAAAAATCTTTGGCGAATTTCGATATCAGATTTGAGAAAAATTGCGCAGAAGAAAAATCACTTACACGATCGCCCTGTTGTGGCTTGACGGGTTGTATTTGATCGAAATACGCGCGCACTTCACGATCTTCTTCAAACGAGTAGATGGTACAGCGACCTTCCTGAAAAGCAAAAAAAATTGAACTCAAAATAAATGAAACACCATAATAATTTATGAGTGGCAGTAGCATTTTCATTAAGTGCACATGAATCAATCTGTAGTGACACTGACTTAATGCTATCACGCAACTTGATAGCGCAACATTACACGATTCTGATAACATAAATATAATGGCAACTTCAATTCCAAATACCATTAATATTTCAAAACAATAATCTTTAGAAAAATGATTGAATAGTTTAAGAATGCACCGATCACGCGAATCAGGTTTGAGAAAGTACTGATATTATTAAGAACAACGATAACAATGATCACAATCAGTTAATCAAAATCTTGATTTAAAAAAAGACGCACCGCGAGATCGATACTTTTGACAGTGCCCTCTTGATCGCGTAAATCCTCATCATCGTAATTACTACGGAACTGTACGATCATATCAACAGCCAACCATTCACCCGTATTAAGTACATGTTGTGCTGAAAGCAATCATTTAAAAATCAGTTTAAATATTCCATAATACGACTGATCAAATGATAAACTGACTCATTGATGAGAAGCCTAGATTCGTTTATCAAATTAAAAAAAAACCTCAAAAAGAAACAAAAATTCCACTGGCTGTGCCTCAAAAAAAAAATTAACGAAACAAAACTCACGTATTCCACTCGCTGTGCCTCCAGTTGGCGTATAAGTTTGTCCTAAAAATGCATTTGTCAACAACTCAGCAAACAATTCAACTCTTTTTATGATTTCCACTTCAAATTCACTATTAAAATCTGCGTGAAAGGTGATGCTCAAATGATTGCTAAAAATTTTTTCTATTCTATCAAATGAAAAAAAAAGAGAAGACATCTTTGTTCACTATCCACAAACACAACTACTACTCTCTTAGTTGATCGCAAGTCAACTCAATCATTCGAGCAATCAATATTTCAATTGAATAACAGAGCAATTTGAAGACAACAGTTATTACATACCGCTGGAATAAGGTGCTGAACTGTCGTAATTATTCGGACGAGAGTACGGACTTGGTGCAGCATAGTCCGCGTACATACCACCAGGTGTCATCGGTGTATACGGTTGTCCTAAAATGCTCATCATTCATTCACTGAACTATTCTCATGCACTAATTATAAGCATTTAAAAAGTTCCACTATAATATGAAAAGTTCAAATACATCAAATTCAACGAGTTTTCTCAAAATATAACGATGCTCCATACCCATAAAGCTACAAAAACGACAAATGAAATAATGCAGATGAAAGAAATCGTTAAATCCATATCCATATCCACATTTTTCATGAGGAATACACATAAAATTTAAAAAAAGTACCCATTGGTGTGTCTGGATTATAACCAGGCGTTTGTGGGTTCAAAGTACCAGGTGATGGCACGTTGAAGGGCGAATCCGGTTCGTCGTACTGCATCACATCGTCGTTCAGCGTATGCGCTGGTGTGTTCGTCACCGTTGGATCCCATGCCGACGACGAATGTACTGGTGTACGACCACCCTCATAAGCCGGTGTTGCCGCACCGTAGTGTGGTGTTCGACCTGATAACGCAAATACCAACAAATTCATTTAAAGCATTTATCAGTTAAACCAAAACAAAAACAACGCTATCAAAACAAATATCATCAAGGCTTTTTCTAAATTAAAAAACAACAATCATTCTCAGTTCATTGAATTATAAACTCCAATAACATTAACCGTTACAAAATACGGGTTCAACTATTCAACTGAAATAAATAATCGCGATAATCCATCGAAACTGTCTGATAACAATCTACATTAATCAACTTCAATCGAATGAAAACTTCGAAGTAATCGCTGCAAAAAAGAGAAAGTAACACACCTCCTTCATGCATCGGCGTTTGACTTCCGTGCATCGGTGTCTGTCCACCACCATGCATTGGCGTCTGCGAGCCATACATCGGTGTCTGTGAACCATACATGGGCGTTTTAGCACCAGCACTCGAATACATCGGCGTACGACCCGTATCGTCGCGTTGTTGCGGTGTTTTGCCGTAAACCGTGGCACCCATCGACATACCTCCGGGCGTACCGTCGCCAATCATTTGGATACGCGATCGATCCACGCTGATCGTCTATTTCAAGGATTCAGCATATTATAGTTCATCGATTACAGTTCGAACATTACAGTGTAACATTTTGCATCCAAACATTCATTTGAAACATTATTAAAAAATGCAATTGACTGGAAAAGTTCAACGCATTGCTGCAATTTCGCCTATATAACTTTATCAAGATACCGCATGATTTCTTTTTGTTAACTGATGGCTGACGTTATAATCATGGAATAAAAATGCGGAGTTGATAAAAAGTTGAAGATGAATAAACACCCACTCTCAATTAGCAATAAAATACCGTGAAATTCAAAAAAATAAAAAAAACAATGAAATTCCATTAAACCAAGTGAATACCATAAAAATACCTTGCATGTGGTGTGCAGCTCAACACGTGCCGTTTGTTCAGTGGCGTCTTTAACAATGCCGTAATAACCTTTCAGTGGTCCTTGTGTTATTCGCACACTCTTACCGATTATTTGATTATCACGACGCACTTTTTGTGAGTTTGAACCTCCTCCGGCACCACCAATCGAAACCACCGAGTTACTTCCGCCTTCAAGTTTGAGAAGAAATCTATTTTCACATCAACAAACCCAAACACCGAACAACCCACTCATAAGGTCGTAATTTATTTCGAATAAAATGTACAGCCGGTGAGTTCTATCCCAATGCGTACAGCTTGAAGAAGAAACATCAACCGCATTAGTCTACCCAAATAATTTCTACAAGTAAAGAACAATAACGCATTCGCAATTGCACTCTATGCGCTTCGAAAGCACAGTCCAAAAAGAATTTAAAATGTAGAGTTGGTAAATACACAAAACCAGCAACGAGACTGCAATAAGCGACCGACCATGTTGTGATGGAGTCGCGCCACCGCGCACACTTCTACCACTTGACATATTGCCTGGACCGGGTGTTTGACCGCCCGGATGACGAGGACTTGCGAACGGATTTGGACTCGCCAATCGATTCAACGCTGCGTACTCATCTGAAAATTCATGCTTGTCCAGAGAACTAGGATGAACGAATCAACTGAAAAATATAAATCAAAAATACGCTCGAAACATACGGAACGGAACGTAAACCCCACCAAAAAAACATAATATCGCATGAATAAAACGTAACTGGCTACTGAATTCGAAAGAGTATGAAAGATGGCTAACAATTAAAGATGGGTAAAGAAACATATGTAAAATTCGTCAACAACGACCGAAAAATGAAGCATAATCATAAGATCAGTTAAACGAGTAAAATATAACTCACTACGCGCATTCGCTTTGGCACCAATCAGCAGGAGATGACGTGGTTTACAAACAAAAATGCCCCCATTTTCTGTGTGTTTCCGCGACATCACGAACGCATACGATCTGAACAAATGCTTGATCTCGCCTTGTTTCTCCTCTTCGCCATCGTTCCGCGACTAAAACAATAAAATACAATCACTTATGTATAATTATTCATAAATTTTATATGGAAATATTTTGGACTGTATTTAACTGAACTAAAACTGCAACAAAAAATTTCCATCTTGACGCGTAATTTAACTTCAAATGCAAATATCATGCAAGTAAATGATCTTCTTAAACAAGGCATCGAGTCAACACCTGAATAAATATAATGCCATATCATTAGATTAGGAAACGTCGGTAACTTCCCACTGAATATGATCACCATCTCCAAGAGAAACAGAAAAAGAGACGAAAAAACTTCAAGGAGGCAGCACAAAAACTAACCGCAAATGGTCCATCAATAACCTTGACAGTATCCTTCACTTGAATCGTATTTTGTTGACTGTCAAGCGCTTGAACAAATCGATTATCCTTCTTACCGTGGATCGACTGTGGTTTCACTCGAACCACCTGAATGTTCACCAAGATGTTCACAATATTATATAAAAGATCAGTAAAAACATTAAAAACTGAAATAAAAACTATGAAAAAGATTCGTTTTTCGAAATGTATTTGAACTTACATAAGCACCAAGTATACAAATCATAAAATATTCCACTTCAATCAGCGATCATGTCAACTCATTTGCTCTCTCTATGACAACAATTCGAACCTATTTTCTGTCCTCAACTTTATTGTCGTTCTATTTCTCTTATGCAATTCTTAACAAACACAATACACTTAATAATCTTTCTCGTAAACACTGAAACGATATTAAACAATCATCAATCACCAAGCATTCACACACCTTTCCATGCATATTCAAAACTTCCAAATACTCCTTCTCCAGTCGTACAATACAACCGGCCGTTTGTTGATCCAGCATAACCAAGTCTTGATATTGAAACTGACCCAGCGAATCCACTCCCGTTGTAACGTCTGCGCACAACTGTACATCTCTCGGTAAAACTTTCAACTAAAACAACACCAATCACATCAGAAATATTTCATCAACACCAAGGCAATTTCTAATCATAACACATCAGCAAAACGTAAATAAATCCATTCACGTAAATAAATCACTTCGATATCAACCATGAATATGATCATAATTGCAGCAAAAAATTATCAAGAGCCTACAGGTGTTTCTTGAAAATAACCGTCGCAGTATTTAACAAAAGCAGTGAAGAATATGGTTGATAAAACTATGACAGAGTTTTGCTAAAAACAACCAAACAATAATCAACGAAATGAAATCACATCAAAATGTGAGCATCCGTCAAAACACGAACCTCATGCATCGTAAGATCCGACAGAAGAATAACAAGGTTGTCTTCCACTCGAACAATCAAACCCGTATCACCCTCGTAACGTCCATTTATCACTTTCACGTGATCGCCGGCACGGAAAAATTTACGCAATTCATGAGCGTTCAACGTCAGTGGTTCCTTCAAAAATGAATCGTAAAATTCAACATAAGGAGAAATTATTCAAAATGAAAAATTAAATTCCTTAATTATGATAAAAACACAAATTAAAACGCTAAAATCTGCAATATCAGAATCATTTCGTGAATTTCACATTCAACATTCTACAATACCCAACCTCAATTCTACCTAATGTCCGGGTCAAACTTTTATTCTCTGAACCGAAATCAATTTCACACAACTCGAAAAAAAAATGAAAACTTCAGCGCTCGACAATTTCAACCGTGACACTTTTCAACTCGAGCGAAGGAAACGAATATAATTTCCTCTGAATGATAAAAACCTAGAACAACAACAACCACAATCACAACAACAAAGAACCCACCTTGAGTTCCTCATGATCAGGTAAAACCACCACTTTCTCACCATCGACACTCTGCACACGACCGCGTAAGTTCACCAGCTCACCATCGGCCACCTCAACATAATCTCCAGGCGCAAACGTATAGAGACGTTCCTTCACTTTTGTTCCTTCCACTAAAATAATCGCTTTCAAACCATTTTCCTTTCTCAACCATTGCTGCTATCACATTACTCTTCACTACCACTATCGCTATCATCGGCAACATTATCATTATTATGATCGTTGCACCGTGATGTTCCTATTATTACGGTCACTAAATTCCTATTTTTCCACTCGCAAAATTTTTTTCCATGTTTCGCAAAGAATCGAAAAAAGTACAAATACATCCCTATCTATGGCCACAGACTTTATCTTCAAAATCATTTTTTCATACACCATAAGTAAAATGAGCCAAAAACGAAATGAATAACATAATTAAATCCAACTAAGACTTACATTCTCTTTTCAGGTCACCACCTGTCTCTTGAAATTTCTCTAATTCACTCAGCGACGGTTTCACACCATCGACCAACTGCAAAACAAAACAAAATACTACAAACAAATTCATGCGAATAAACTGATCAAAAAGATCTAAGCTTCATATCATAAGCTTATCAAAACATTATATACAAGTCAAAAAATTCTTCAATGACACTGAATTTCCCTGTAAAAATCCACCATAAAAAGCATAATAAAATGACTTCTATGAGAAACAAAACGATAATAATACAAAAGAAATCAAAAAGAAATGTGACAATAAGCTTGCAATAAATTCAATGCTCAATAAACGCAAATGCTTACGATCACATTGAGTGGGAACCATTTGTAAAGGAAACCGTGTCGATACTGATTCCCTTCGAATATCATAAAATCACCATCTGTTGAGACTTCGCCACCAATTTCTCTTCAAAGTAATCAAAATAAAGCAAATATTCATTCTAATTGTAAGATGCTACTCGATAAATTTGCATTCAATCAAATCGACGAAATTATGCTGCAATCGAAATTATTTGTTCACATAATCGTTCAGCAAAGTCAACCCATCAAAATGCATACGCCTTTGGTTATTAACAAATTCCATAGTAGCTATAATTTAATTGAGATAACGACATTGGAAATACTCTAGAAAATGGATCAAATAACTGGGACATTATATCAGCAAACATACTTGATGCGCTCAACATCGAACAACCGAGCCTGAGGGCGTCGCTTCATCTTCACAAATCTTGGTTCATCCTTTAAGAAAACTCTAATGAAATTTGATCATCATTTTTGATTTTTCTCTCCTCTCTTCAAATAATTCATACAACAGTAGAATTAACTGATTGGTGGATGCTAAACGAAAATCGTACAAAATTTGGAATCGATTAATTATATTTCTTTTTTGAATTTTTACAAACTCTTCGGAAAATATTGTTGATAAAGTTATATCAGATTATATTGAATGATAACACCGAAAAGATACCGGTGCTCTGAGGGCGCCACGCATTCTCGTGTAATCGATACGCGGTACAAGTTTCAAATACACCTTATTATGCGCTATATCAACCCAATCAATCTGAAAGGAAAATGATGTCGAATGATTCAAACTCTACTTTGCAACTATGAAACATTAAAAATTAGAAATAACATTATGAAATGTTTGCTTGACTAAGCAATTGTTCAATTCAAAAAAAAATGTTTTCAATGTGTATTAAACAATTCCGCATCAAAGAAATCGCTGGCAAATGAAACTAACTTGTGCCAGATCGTCCTTGTACATGGTACGTTTCATTCGAACATACATGCCACTTTTGAGTGTGGGAATGTCTTTGACAACTCTTAACGTGTCACACATCTCTTTGATTGGTACCATCGTTATTGTGTAATTGTTCAACGCTGATATTCCTTGGATTGCATTCGCCACGTGTGATTGTTTCAGTGCTTCTATGTAGATGATACCCTTCAAACCCTCCTTCACGACGACCGTTTTGATTTGTAACGGCTGAAAGTAACTGCTGTTCATTTGTATAACAATACAATTTATCGATAACAATTGAATTATATAACACAATTCGGCACATCGGATGATAGAATCAGACTATTTTAGTGATCCGATGAGTACTGAGTCATTATCATGATTTTATTACGAGATATTTCCGATCAAAAAGTTTGGAAGAAATATTGGGAGGCTGAATTTATAGACCAACTTTTAACAGTCAAACCCGAAAGACCGATGTTTAATTATGTGTTGAACTAATCAAAGAGACTGAATTGAAGAACGAGAATATTTCATCTCTCTGAAACGATAAACGATAAAAGATCAAAAGATACATTTTCGGAGTGTTCGTATGCAATCGCCTTACGCATCAATTGCAATGCCACCATTTTTTCATCACCCATTCGACACTTCAGAATCCAAAGATTCGGATCCTTAGTACACGGCAAAAGCGAATGACGACTGATATCGTCCATCGCTGCATCATCTTCAGTTGTTCCGGCGTATGACGGTTGAGTGGAATATTTCATTTTGAAGTAATCTTCTATTTGATCTTCATTCATGCCACTGCAATTAATCCTTGGTCATCGCTTACGAACATGCAAATAACATTTTCCACCAACCAATTTCAAACCAATTCCAATATGAATAATTATTTTTCCAAATTTCATTCGAATGATAAGAAATCAAGTCATTTTGTGAATAATCTCAAACTTTCACACGAATGATCTCAAACATAACTGATTTTAAAAAAATACAACGGTGTTACGGAAATTTCGAAAAAAAAAAAGAATAAACAAAACCTGAACCTGAAGAGATCTCTTCGTCGGACCTCTCGATTGCGTTCGTCTTGTTCCTTCATAAGTCTCTCGGCTTCCTCTCGTTCTCTCGGATCGATGCCCATCTCATCGCCATCATCCTCGTATTCCACCTCCTCCTCCTCATCGTCATCCACTTCTACATCATCCAGAATGAACTGATGCACACCGGTTCGACGCTAAATGAATGCCCGTTCAACAATATTTTCAATTTGCACACTTCTCTTAATCAACCGCTTCATTTCTCGACTCCCTACCACATATAATTATTTTACGGTACATCAAATTCTGATATGGCTTCTTGAAGCTTAAAATATTACGAATCGAGAATCACTTCATGTATTGTGATACAAAACAAATACAGACAGACACATTATATGATGATGAATTATCAGGAGATGTGTGAATGATTCGTCGTGAACACCTCTGGAATCTGTGTTTTGCGCTGTTTGAATACCAGCAAACTTCGAATCAAACAAAATAAACAATAAAAACGATAACAACAATGAATGAAGACCTTCTTCTTTTTAGATTTCTTGCCTCGATGACCGGTGATCTCCATCCTCGTCCTCCTCATCATCTTCCTCGTCCTCCTCTTCCTCCCCATCATCCTCTTCGTCCTCGTCATCATCTTCATCCGAATCCAACTGAAATATGTCTCACTCCCATAGATCACTTAAACAATAACCATAATGGTATTCAGTGACAATCACTATTACCATTGCTTTCAACTGCACTGTTATTATTTTCATACGCTTCGGGAAATGCGTTTATACAACAACGATTATAGTGGAAAGGGTACTTTCGAAATTTTCATGAAAAGGTATAAATTTGATCGTGTTCGAAAATTTTGCACGATGCAAATATTCACGGGGACTGAACGGTAAACGAGAACAAACCCTGCGCTTTTTGGCCTTCTTAACTTGTGTTGTATCTTCAGCGTCATCATCATCCTCATCTTCCTCGTTTCCGCTTCCTTCCGGTTGCCTCGAGTCATTCAATTCCTTCAACTTCTCATTTTCATAGTTTGATCAATATTGATTTGTGCACGATGGAAATCGATGCAACGCTTGCACTCGTGCAAGCGTTGCATCGATTATTTTGATCACTCATCGATTACTATTATTATTTTGATTTGATCTTGATTATTATTGATTATTGCATCGATTACTTTGATTATTACTTGACATCGATTTCAAGTCAACAACCACCTATACATCTTCTTTTCCAATTCGAATTCGAACCTTCCAAAAATACGTTCATATCTAACAGTTTCTCAAAAGCAATTCAGATGCTCCAATCTGGTTGGAGACGTTTATTCTGTACTGAGAGAGGATTCAGCTAAAAACACCTCCATTTTGTGATGATATCAGCCAGGAATGTAAATGTAAATTACCTCATCATCTTCTTCATTCTGCACGACACCCTCTCCCGAATCACTTTCATCGCTGTCCGACATGACAATAACCTGAAGTTTCTTGATATAAACAAGAGAAAATATGTGGTTTGAAGGGATCAAAACAGCGTTAAAGACTGATAATGCAGCGATTATAAAAAAAATAATAATTCACACAAACGTTTGCAAAATAAAGAGGAACACCGAAAGGTATGCAAAGAGTTCAACAAGTACGAACGGAGTCACAGTTTGCCAAGTGACGGAACTAGGGGATAGTTTCTTGGGTACTTTAAATGTAAGAAGAAAGGTTTTTATGAATCTGAAATAGTTCGATTGTTTGACGATTCTTCTTGTGCCTTCATGCTGTTTTTATTGAGGATATTGGTTTGTTCGAGCCACATCCTCTGAACGAGCTCGGTCGCCCGTGTCTCTGTTTATGTGGCAACATGTCGAAACATTCAAAATGGTTACGTACCAATTCATGCAGCTGAGACGTGGTGGTTTATGTCCAGTTGAGGTGTTAGAATGTTAAGGTAATAGAGAATTTTACGATGGGGTTGAGATTTTATACGATTCGAAAGAGATATTCTTAACGGTGTTTAGATTTCAGAATATCACTCAAATTTAAAATGTTTGTTTCATTCAAAATTTTCGTTTGAATCGTTGATAATTTAATCAGTTGTATACGTTCAAAAGTAAGTCAGAGATAAAATTTAATGGAGATAATAATTTTATTAAAGTGAACGGTAATAACGACAGTAGTTGAGTATATTGATGTATGCGAGTCTGCAATTCATCCACAATAATCCAGGGAAACTGCTCGTAAACGATCAATTGATAAGATGAAAATAATCATTCTCTTAAATTTTATGAGGGCAAAAATAACTGTGAAATAATTGTAGCCACAGTGACTTGTTGAACAGCATCGAAGCAATCAGGATAGCTTCGAAAATAACGTGAAATGCTTTTTTTCAGGATCACCTTTAATCCGTTCGGATTATATGAATTAACAGTTGTTAATGATTGCTGATCAACTCCGTATTCGGAATTGATTGCTTCTGTTATCAATCGACTACGAAAGCACGAGAAACTGGAACGCAACTGTCCAAAAAAGTGCTCTTTAAGAATCGTATGGAATTACCCTAGATAAAATATTGCCATTATATTCTGGAATCGTATCCGTAGAAAGGCTCGGATAGATCACAAGGAGTAAGTATTATACGCTTATTGTTGCTTTATCTTAAATTGACTTATCCATATGTTCTGAGTTTGACTTTGTACGATGCGCAATAACCTCACAATCAGACTTACTGCTAGGATTTTGCTAATTATTAGACCGTTTTCGGTTATTTAAATCTGGCTCGGGCTTTGCCTCAACTATTTCCAAAAAAAATCTTAATATGGGTTACTCTTGATATAACTGAAAATGTACGTTATCTTCAGAATCTTTGTAAACGATGAAGAAACGATTGGATGATCATCGTGAGTTATTGTTGGGTGATAGAATCGATATTCATGATGATTCCGACTCCATCTCTGAGTCCAGCCAGCTGTCAGGTTTCAACCAATGGCCGCACGTTTTCAACCTGACCAACTGTATTGTTGGTGTAAGTGTATTGGCAATGCCATATTGTCTTCAGCAATGTGGTATCGTACTGGGCACGATATTGATAGGCGCATGTTCACTGTTAACGAAATTCACGTGTCATTTCCTGTACAAAGGTGCAGTTTTAACAAGGCGGCGTAGCTATGAAGCGTTAGGATTATATGCATTTGGCAGTAAAGGAAGACGTCTTGTTGAGATATTGATGTTGCTTTATTTGATGTCTTCGATTGTTTCTTTCATGGTTGTTATTGGTGATATTGGACCTCACGTTCTTGCTGAGTACTTGCAAATGCTAGCGCCAACGCAACGATTGCGAATTCTTGTCATGGTCTTTGTCTTTTTGTTTGTCATTTTCCCACTTTCATTGGTTCGAAATTTGGACAGTCTGTCGGTGATTAGTTCAGTGACGGTATTCTTTTATTTTTTGTTCGTTGTAAGAATGCTAATGGAATGCATCCCTCGAATACTGGACGGCAAATGGGCAATGGACGTGTATTGGTGGCGTCAAGAGGGCGTACTGAATACACTGCCGATCATTTCAATGGCCCTATCTTGTCAGACACAACTGTTTTGTGTGGCCGATTGTGTGAAAGATGCCGAGACGCGTAAAGTGGACACGATTGTTTCGGGTGCAGTCAATATTTGCAGTTCAATTTATGCGGCAGTAGGTTTATTCGGCTATGTGGCCTTCAATGATCAACAGCTACACGGTGATATTCTGCTCTATCTACATCCATCAATACTAACACAAGCACTGAAGCTAATGTTCATGTTATCAGTGGCTGTTAGTGTGCCGCTAATGTTGTTTCCGTGCAGAAATGCCGTCTATAATTTATTCTTCCGCACTGAATTCAATAAGTATGGTGTTAGTGAAATGTCAACAGTCACCTATATTGCACTGACATTCACGATACTCGTTGTGGATTTGCTCATTGCTGTGGTCATACCGAATGTTGAGTTCATTCTTGGTCTGACGGGTGCCTTGATTGGTTCGCTGGTGACAATTATCATTCCGTCAGTTCTCTTCATTGCTGTTTGCCCATCAACCACTAAATCAAATCAGTCGTTGATATTATACGCAAAACTATCGACAGTAGTCGGCATATTGATGCTAGTTTGCGGCACCTGGGCTGTTCTCAATACAGAACGACAATCCACTGTTATTGACGTTATTCTACCAAAGCAAGTGATTGATTATCCAAATGATGTCGAGAAATCGGCGATACTTCAAGCTGGAATCGACCGAATAAAAGATGACATTATGATGAAACAAAATGGAACAGGTCATTTACTAGTGGATAAGAAGGTGAACGTGGACGATATTGAAAAGAAGAAAGAAGAGATTAGTGAAGAGGCGAGGAAGATATTAGCCGAAATGAAAGAGCAACGAAAAGAACAAGACCAAATGATCAAGGAACAACAAAAATTGGTCAAAGAATTGAACGAACATCACAATATGCATATAGAAATTGAAAAAAGGACCGCTGTTAAAGACGGAATGAATTTATCACAAAGTGATATGATTTCTAAAAATTTATCACAAACGAATTCAAATGATAGTAAAGATCAAGTTAGAGAGGAATCGAAAAAAGTGTTCAGGCGAGAGACTTCGTTGGAACAATCGGCTAGCAGTCGATTGCAAAGTAACGTCAAGCAATCCCCAAAGGTGGTTAATGACAACGGAAGCATCCAAGTTAGATCGCTAAATGCTGTTAGCCAAGAGAAGCAACCGAGCAGTGAAACGAATCAGAAAACGGGTGAAGTCAAAACTGAACAATTGAATGAGCAGAAGAAGTATTCTCTGAATGATGCGAAAACAGCGGCATCAGTAATCGGGCAAAGTGACATGTCTCTAAAGAAAACTGAAAACGTTTCGGTCGAAAAAGTTGATGAAAATAAGCGGCACGAAACAATGAGTAACAGTCTCATGCTGAATGTGAGCTCAGAAGCCAATCCGCCGATCATGGAAGATGAAGCGAAACGTCGTTTTTCACAAGATATCAACGTTCAGCTGAGGTCAGTTGCTGAAATAAAGCAAAATGTTATCCCAAATAATGTGCCCGAGAAGCCATCATTGGAATCAGCCGTCTCTAAAAATGACCTCAAGATGGTAGGGAATCTGAGTGCTGCTAGAGAACTGCCAGCGACCAAAAACGAGCCAAATCTACAAAAGAGCTCTATCGTTGAAAACGTTGCATCAAAGAATACCGATAAAGAAATCTGATCAACTCTGTGTCTTATTTTTTTCGTTCAAATTTCGAACCAATTCTGGATTTGTTACTTTCCACTTTTTGTTGTCGTATCGAAACCACTTTTCCGTTTGCCTTTCATAGTTTTTCTCCTCCTATCTCCATGTATAAATTTTTCGTTTACTTCGACTTTTGTGATATTTTCGGGAATTATTTTGTGATAAAAGTGGTTTCTGCAGTCAAAATTAAAACAGTTCAGCGAAGAATTTTTCTTGTTTCTTCTGATTTTGATTTGAAGTTTTCTATGCGATCGATTGATTCGATAAGTGTGTATTGCATTGATATTGTTCTTGTCCAATAATTGTTCATCAGTCAAATTTGGGCGTTAATTCATTGTTTGTGGCCTACCTACCTCACGATCACTGTGTATAATCATCAAATAATAGATGTGATCATGGAAGCTCAGTTTCCGTAATGCATTCGCCCAAATGCTCAATATCATTGTTTTTTTGACTTTTTTTTTCAGTTTTCCTGCTTGAATGGCATTTGATGTTGATATTGAATATGCAAATGATTATTCGCTAAATGCATAAATGCGAACACAGAGGAGTAGTGAAAGCTTTAATACAGATACAATTGATAAGTGTATTACAGAAAAATGCAAAAATCACATAGGTTTATTTATACATCTAAAAATGCGACTATGCTAATCGTTGACACAGCTCATTGAATAATATGCATTCACTTTGCTCCTCATGCAGCACGACAATCGTCGTGTCATTATGTATTATTACATTTGAATCCTATTCAGTTGATCCTTGTTATTCATCGAACTCCGTCTCTTGTGTTTATTCGATAGTGTAAATGTCACTCATACTGCTTAATTTACCGTCCTTCTCATCTTCGGTCCATGGCTGGTCAAATTTGTTGTAATCTGGTTGTGGAAGACATTTCTGCAAGTTGTTAACGAGTCGTTATAAGATTACTTGCACAATTATTCTTTCAAATGTTTTGCTTGATTCCGATACATTCGCTAGTAATATTTGTTGTTTCATATGAGCATCATGATTTTTAGCGTTTCAAATTAAGTTGTATTATTTTCATGAACGAATCTAAAATCGGAAATGCATTTTGATCATGTACAAATAAAATGCTTTCATTTGTTGACCTGTGATTTTCTTTCACAAATTGAATACGAGAATTAAATAGGATCCATCTTCAAAAACCGAAAAACAGCAAAAAACAAAGAGCTATGACGAATGTCACGTGAGACTTGAGCGTTGACACATTCAAAAAAAAAAAGCTCACCCATTTGATTGGTTTCACGATGTTCATTGAGGTGATGCAATAATAAGCCTGAAATTGCAATAGGCATTCAAATGTGGAATATTGTTTATCAGACAAGCATTGCTTTTCTATTAAAGCTGATATATTCGGGTAATAATGTTTGATTTTGTGCACAATGGCTTTTAGATATGATTTTGGACATTCACGACAGTCGTTATTGTTTTTTATTGAATGGAAAGGCAATTTTGATTGTTTCCAAAAACTGGAACGTTTTTTGTGGTTGTTTTCATCACTTAAATCCAAACTGATTATGAGGCACTAATCGAGAAGGTTTATTGGGTGAATAAAACAGATGAACAAGAGAAAACACTTACAAAATATGCAACAAATGCTGCGTAAATAGCAACAAATATTCCCAGAGGTGTCAACACGTACCATTCCGTGCCAACAGTTGCACTGATTTGTTCGTACAGAAAATACATATTTATCGCTATGACAACCGCAGAAATGCATACAGAGAATACCTTTTGTAATCTGTTTGAAAAAACGGCAGTTTAATAACTCGTTTAAAATATTTTCTTTCATTAATGTTATCGTCTTTAATCCATACACACTCATAATGACAGCCAGCAGTAGCTGTGAACCTATGTACGTGCAAATTTATTCACAAGAGGTCAATCCAAAAGACTTCTGGAGCAAATATTCCAGGTGTTATCGAGATATTTTGATAAGTTCATCGCAGTAGATGGCTCTTCACCATGTTCACCGCTCTCTCTTATCGTTTTATCATATGACAGACTTGAGTATCTATCTCATAGGAAGTAGTTTAAGGCATAATATTCATTATAAAATAGAGTAGTTTATATCAGGATGAGCATCACTGATCGAATGATGGGAACAAGGATGCGGTGGAATTAGAGAACGTACCTGCTGCAGGCAAATTCACCCATTATTTGTTTGTTCGAGGTAAACGTAAGCACCGGTAAAAGAGCGAACGGAAGCTGGATCATTTGAACACAATTGAGAATATCGTTCATGGATGTTATATATCCAACACCTCGACTGAATATCGTCACAATTAGTGTCGGTAAAATTGCTATTGATCTGAAAGTTTATTGATGTAAAATCGCATCGTAATGGCGTATTGATCAGAACAACTATGAATCTTCATTGATAATCAAAGAGATGCTCGAAAAAAGAGGCATTTTGAAACGAAATATCATTCAGACATTAACCTTGTAAGGAGAATTCGCTTCCATCTGATCATACGAATCTGAATGAATCCCTGAAAATTCATAGATGCGTCGCTGTTGACGATTATTTTGCATTCACTCAGAATGAACGAAAGATCAATTGCTGGTTCAGTGATTACTCATTCATCTAACAATAAGCATACGGTTCGTCTCAGTTACGATATAAATGGGTGTGTATAATTTTCCATAAACTCATCACATTCATATGAAACTTTCGTCATAGCACAATCGCACACAGTAACAGACATCATGTGAAAATCACACTTCGAGGTTCACATTGGACCAAACTAGATAATGCTCAAAAGTTGTTATCATAATTGAGGCGCATATTGTACTCAGTTCGACAGTACTCACGATTCCGGTTAAGAAAATTTTCTTAAATTTCCGAGCTTACTACTTTTGAATTCACATCTTCGAAGTCGTTTTACCTCGTTGATTTTGAAGTTAACACAATCATCTAACGGGGTTAAGCATGTACTGTCCAACGGAAAACCAGCTGCTGCTCAACGTATGCACTGATCAAGTTTCATTTCATATCTCAAACCTTGACGTATGGAACGAAATTTGAAGAGCGAATTTCAATGGAAACAAAAAAACCCACCTCCATGACGAATTGACCTGCATATGTACCGGTCATTGTAGAACTTTGACCAGCTGCGAGAATGCCAACCGCCCACACATAAAGCGCTCCAACACCATACGTACATCCCAGCAAAATTCCACTATGATAGATGTCAGACTCTGCAGGTTCGGTGTCGTTCAGGAACACAGAACGATAGTGTGAGGGCATATCGTTGCCCGGTTGTTGACAGGTGTCATACTGAAGAAAACATTTCCGAACTAAATTGATCCGAATTTAGTCATCTGCAATTGTGGCTCCCAAAGTCTACTATCATGGGAAGTAGTTTAACGCATAATATTCATTATAAAATAGAGTAGTTTATATCAGGATGAGCATCACTGATCGAATAATGGAAACTGATCGAATAATGCCCAAGCAAGATGAAACGATGTTTCAACATTTCATCAAAATGAAATATTATCTGATGATATCTTGGTAATAATTTCTATCAAGATGTACTCTATTAATATTTTTAGTTGATTGGGATACTGGTGAAATTTCATTCCTCAAGGAGTATATTTCACCAATGCCTTCAGACTTTCGGAACTTCTTATATATAGTTAGATTTATTACTTCGTTCAGTCAACATTCACTATTGTTCAACCAACCTTCACTACTGATACATATCGCTCACAATTCTTTTTTTTGCTGAATGGTTCAGGTCTTACAAGTGAACTGAGTTCAAGAACAAGCATCAGTGATGAGGTTGCTTGATGCTTGCATGTTTTAAGCGATAATTTCATTTATCGTAACTCCGCCGATATCATTCAAACAAATTTCAGTGATTCTGGTGAGGATCAGTTGCGAAATGCGCTTTGAATGGCTGCTGGCTGTAGGTTATCGACAATGGAAGCTAATCACTTTCGAAACATAATGGCTGAAGCGGTTAGGATGGCATCTTATGAAAGTAACGAAAAGAGATTATCGATGGAAAAGGAAGCGGTATCAAATGAAAGAGTGAAACTTACTATATCGCCGTTTGTCTTTCCATGGAAACCTTTACCGAACACAGAAACCACAAACAGATTGATGATGAATGAACACAGTAAGGCAATGGCTGACTCGATAAAGAAGTATTTATTCGCTATTTGCACTTGATTCTTCTTGCTTCGATCAACAACACGACTCTGAAACAATTTAAAGTAGTCGTTCTCAACGTATTTCGGCCAAAAGCTCATCAGAGTTAAGTCGCCCAATTGCGCCTAAATCGCCCAATTTTTCTCCCAACACAACAGCCGCCTTCAAAAAGGCAAAAAGAGCATTATGAAAATCTTCAGAACTTTTTTAATTGCTCTCATTAACAATAAGTAGCGTTTTCGCCCAATGATGGACGATATTATCGATATCCATAGAAACTGATTTGGAGTTTCATATCAAAAGTCTGCTGTTTGATGTCCACGTCGTTCTCCAAAAATTTCTATTACGAATCTCAACAAAACTGGCTATGCTCTCATTGAAATAACCAGTAATTCATGCAACTTTCAACAGGCGAACAGTCAAACGTTTGGGACTGATCTACTGCCGCTAAATTTTGTTCTTCATGAAACACTATGAATTTTTGTGACATTCAGGCTTCTTTGCTTTCTTTCGTTCTATTTGCTTGTCCGAATGATTATCGAGCTCATCATTTATTACTGAGATGCTTTGATCCGACTGAAAATTGAGCGTACATAGTCGAGAATGTCCACAAGAAATCTCATCTGTAGACATTTGAGTCAACCATCAAAATTTGCTCGTAAAACAATTGATTCACTTACCCTAACGAGCGCTGAATGAAGATAGAGATTGTGAGGCATAATCACAGCACCAACAACGCCAATGGCCATTTGAAACTCGTCTGAACCACAATTACTGCACCACGGTATGAATGTACCTTTTGCTACTTCTCCCTAAAATTTTTCAATCATTGAGCAATTTGAACAGTTATTCCGAGTGCTCATTCAGTGAACTATTTTTTCGATGTGCTGATCATCGCTAGTACGCTGAATGGATGATTTTCATTAGTTTTTCAATATCAGCAGCTATGTTCTTCGGCAACCGCGAAATTTTCTCAATTTCAATCCATTTGCCAATTCCAGGAAACACCTTTCACTATCGTATTCCATTAGCACATTGAATTTCTCAAGTTTATGCCGAAATACGAAACTCTTAGCAAGATAGTGCCGGCTTGTACCTCGGCAATTTCAGAACCACAAAAGAAAGTTTTTTCCTCAGCATCAGTTGCTGACTGAAGTTGATTGATTCTCAAGTTAGGAAAGGAAAGAGCTAACCAAGTTCGGTTGAGTTGTAAAGAATTCATATCCGAACGTAACGGCCATAACTGAGATGAGGAAGCAGAAAAAGAACTCGAATTTGCGAACACCGTATCGATCGAAGAACATAAACGTGAATGTGTCACAGATTGTTATCAATACACCAGCCCATAATGGAATTCTGAATTCATTTCAACAAAAAAATATTTCGTCTGAATTGTTCACCTTTTGCTATTTAGACTTTAAAAGAACCAGTGAATAGATGTTATTTCAATTTTTGTGACATTAAGGCATTATCTAGCGTCTCTATGACTTTTTCGGCTGTCAAAATCATGTTATTGCAATGTATTACTTGCCCACTGATTATCAACGGAATAAATTTTGCACAACTGAAATTGAAGTACCAATAATTTTGCATTCAATACTTACACCGTATTCGATATCAGATAGATGGCTATTGAAGTACCGATAACCTCCTGCATATCTGCGCCCACAATAGCCACCTCCACCAAAATCCATAGTATTAAACGTGGAACTCGTGGATAATATTCGTGCGCCACTTCGGCTAAATGCATCCCAGAAACGATTCCTAGACGTGCCGATAAACGTTGCAAGAGCAAGCCGAGTACATGCGCCAGCAGTAATACCCATATCAACTGCAAAATAATTCATAGTTAAATAGATCTGGCTTAACTCCTTGTGCACTCATCATCAGTGGATCATTCGAAGAAACAATCACTGAACACAACAAACAAAGAGCTAACTGCCGCAAAAAACATTTATTTAGATGATTTGCAGAGTTGATCATGATGATTGATGATAAGTGTGTTTTATCTTGTGTAAACATGCCATTCCATTTAAGCAGCAAATTCGTCGCTTCTAACCCTAATGGCATGTTACAGTTTCAACTCTCCTTCACGATCAAAATTATTCCCCTAAATGCGCTATCGTTACGAACACCACATTCTCTTACTTCACATCCTCCAATACTTCACCTCCTCTAATATTCAACGAATCGTCGTTGACGTACACGTGCAAAACAATGAGCATGAATTGCGGTTTTATGTCGCATTGAATTGATCATATGCTCATTGTTAGAACAATGTTGTCGTGTTTAACAAACAACGTAATGGCTCGAACGTTCGAAACATTTCTTTGTGAAGCTAAAAAACCTTGTATTTTGCGACTGCACCAGATCGCAAGTCACTTTCGATGTTGCCCGGATCCAAATAGGCGATACTCATCAGAAAGCCGGGGCCTGTGAAGGCCCATAGAATTCGAAAGCTGAACCATTTCTGAAATAAGTAATAATCGAATTACGATTGGAAATTCCAAAATTTGCAGCAGATTTCACCGAAAGTTTCTCCCACTACGATCATTTGTTCCAGTGAAAACGAATTTCAAGCAGCCATAGGAGAATTTTTCTTTCGCCTTGCTCCAGCTAGTGATCGATCGAACATTTAATTTATTCTTCTCCAAAATCCCATCAAATCAATAATTGATCGTATCAAAATAAGGTCAGTGGTTTGAAATGTGATCCGTTCTGAGATCGTTGATTACGTAATAGTTTCTTTTGAGGGTACTACAATGCAATATGAAGGATTCTTATGAAAGATACAGAGCTGGCTGGATTGCATTCGTTAGCTTCGAAATTTCGATTAGAACCAAGAAGCATGAAAATGATCGAAAAGAAGTTCAAAAAAAAAAACTGGTCTATAATCTATTGAATGGTCGCAAAACTCACATCTTCGATATCGGGAATTTTCACTCTATGGCACATGTGATCAACCTCTTTTTTTGTCGCCTCATTCTTCTCACCCTTAGCGAAAACTTTTGGAGGTTTAGGCGTACGTTGTGGGGTTATGACGGCCGACATCAGTGAAAAATACTGGCACTATGGTGATTCTGTCGACTTATAACCTAAGAAATAGCATTGGTTATCAGTCAATTATCAGTTCGCATGATAAGGAGCAGCGTATCGTATCGCACAATAATATGACAAGCGTTCACAGTGCTCTTCAATCTGATCGAACACTACCAAAAAATATCGCGCTACGCCCAATATCATCAGAAGCACTATGTGCAGAGCATCGATATTCGAACGTGTCCAATTGGATCCTCAAAAATGCATTCACTGCAGAAAAAATTAAATAATCTGAAACTTTTTAGAACTTTTCACCATTTACCTAAAGCTTATTGATGCAAGTAACATCAAAAATGCATTTTATAAAGCTGAACGAAACAACGGCATGAAGCGATTGTGCTCTGTTAATGTATGAAATACTATAGCAAATATTATCACTCAATTCTGGTTATGCGCAGTCGAATGCCACGAATACTTGTGTTTGTATTGTATGCAAATTGAACCAAAAATCATTGATATTCGATTGTAATTTACGCAGATCTTATACCTCTTAAATGACATGTACTGAGCAACAATCACATGAGTATTTCATGAGTATGTCCATGACATGAAAACAATTAATTGCTTGAATGCTACCAAGTTTGATAAGCGATCCGCATTCGAGTTCACCATTCACACGTACGTACATACATACATACGTAATGCGATCTCTGATTTATGAATCTTGGTCATTTCATCAAATGCACTGGTGCTTACTTAGTCCATTGATTAACACCTCTCGCTGCTTGCTGTTACAAACAAACTCCATCCGCAAAAAAAAGAAAATCACCCTTCTTACAAAAAAAGTGGCACGTCTTCTTACTTTTGCTGAGAATAAGCATCGGCAACAATTTCATGCCTTATGGCCGCATTATCGTTGATTATGCAAATTTTATAATGTCATCTCAAACAGAGTAAAGATGTGGTGATGTTACGTACAGCATCTATGTAGCATTTTCTTCAATTGAATATTTAACTTTCGAATTTGAAATTGGATTTCTTTTGCTGATGATTCAGAGTCGCCGTTGCAGCTTTTCGAATGCTTTCATCAGACGGCATGAAATTCTCTATAAGTTTTCATTCGAATGCGCTACCTGGATACACTGCTGGAAATGTGCGTGACTGCGCTTACTCATGCAATCGCAACTAATTTATGCAACGATGTAAGGTTAGCAGACAGGGAGGGACTGATGCTTAATGTGGATAAAAATCGAACTTTCTCTGAACTGTTGTTGAACGAATAAAAGGTTTTCAGTTAGGTGCTTTTAGCCACATGAGATCGATCAACTGCTATCGACAAGGATGCTGTTTAATCACTGAAAGTTTTCTTGATTCACCATCAAGCATCATTCCCGGATGGTTTCATTAATTGAGCACAGGTTTTCAGTAGTTGAGTACGGTGAAACTGAAAATTCTTCGCAGAATCTACTTGCGTAAGAAAACAATCGTTTCCGCTAAATTCGTACATTTCGTGCCGCATTCAAGTTCTTGCATTCAAGCAATCACATATCTCTGTATTCATCACACACACACAAAATTCAAAAACACAGAACCCTTCGAAAAGAGTCTACTTCCATAAATGCAACTCATGGAAGTTGCTTGCGATCAACTCAAGCGCATATGGCGAACTTTCATCTGCCCGTTTGCAAACATAATCAAGATTTTTGATCTTTTAAAGACTTCACTAAATGTTCATGTAAAAATCAGGTGTTCAACAAATACTCAGGTTGTGAGAATGCTTCGGGTTGTGATCGTAGCTCTGAACAAACACACCCGATATCGAGCCGTTATCATTTGTTTACTCATTGTCAGAGCTCACATCACAACCTGAAGTTTCATGCTAACCACATAATACAACGCAACAAATGAATAATTTCGGCCTTCACACTAAAAGTGAACTCACCTGTAAAAGAACATTTCATAACATCTGAATCAAACCAACAATTCAATCCGTCAATGTACCATTATTCCATTATGAATGAATTGTAATCGTTCGCAACCCCAAATTCCATGACTATTTTTGCGTGTGTTTCTCCTAAAAGAATTGAACAATTCATAATAGCAGCAGCAGCAAGTATTGTGTTTTTGCTTGAGCAAACGCCTTTTAATGCATCACAATGATTTAGCATCATCACATTCTCACGTATGTATGCCTCGTTCGACACAATGTTTGAATTAAAGGTATTGATTCACAAACAATGCGATTAGAAGATGACAGAAACAGTGCAGCTTGATGCGAAAAAAACCTTGTTTTAGCTGATTGAAGTTCGAAAATTGAAACGAATAGCGGTGACTGCTGATAAAATCTCTAGTTTATGAATGGAACATGAGCATTAACACCTGCCGAATTCAGTTGATCAGTAGGCTAATCGCTACTGCTTCACATTCGGAATTTAGTTCCTTTTTCAGCCGAGCATCTGCTTTGTGCATGCAATCAATTGAGTTAAACATTCGTCGGTGTTCACCTCACTTTAGTCTACTTGGAGAAAATTTTAACCGAAAGCAACAGAACACTTTCTCCGCCAATTCATTTCTATTTCTTAGTGTCTATAGACTAAGTTTAGTCGTTCGAAATTAGTTCATGAGAAATCACTAGTGACGAAACGTCCCTGTTATAATGTAAGATTGATCCGATTGCTCAGTTTTCGATAGTGGATCCATGCTAACACCCTATCCAATGCCTGCATTCGTAGCATTTCGTTTAGTACGTCGCCAGTCACGGCATGTCTATTGCAAGTATCAGCAAGCAATATAAATAGACATGTCATACTGGCTATTTGCCGAACAAAATTTATGTATGTTTTCATTGTTGTCATCAATTTTAGAGTTTCGCTTTTACTCATGGTACCTGCAAATCGACTTTCGCTCATACCACATCGTCCATATTCATATCAATCGTTTCGTACTTCAGCAAAGTCTTTTTCACTATAGTGAAATAGAATTTATGCATATCGCTCAAGATTAGTCATTTGTTTTAGTGAACATCAGTGTATTTTATTGAATCTTATCAGTAGAAGAGGTTTTTTGCTTTCAAACAAACGTTTGCGACTTTACATGATTCAGTTAATCACTGAAATTCATTTTTATCGTCGTATACGGTGGAAATCAGTATTACCTATTGGCGATACATAGGTAATTGCATTTGTTAATATGTGTGTATGTGTTGATGTCGATCATCGTTCTTGATCAGAGTGAGGATTCATTAATCCTAACTGGATTGGAAACACTAAACCATTAAGCAAAAGAAGTTCA
This sequence comes from Anisakis pegreffii, assembly GCA_035041965.1. NCBI lineage: Eukaryota > Metazoa > Nematoda > Chromadorea > Rhabditida > Anisakidae > Anisakis > Anisakis pegreffii. Next base: position 163,183 of record JAPYMA010001443.1, on the reverse strand, counting down.
GTTGTTGAAAACCTCTCATGATAATCATGAAAAATCTCCGAAGCATTGTCGAATGTAAGTGAACATTCGTTTTGTTGTGAAAATCAACATTGTTTGGCGTTTTGATTAGGCGGCGCCTAGTGTTACGCTATGAATTAATTCGCTTTCGCTCACAGCGAACGAGCGATATTTTCAAAGAGGCGCTTAATGACGATGTTGAAATTGTGGTGCTGGAGAAGGAAAAGGAAAGAAGGAGGAATAAAGATGGCAACAAACGTTGCCAGTGAACGACACTTGAATTCATTCAGAAAGTATTTCGTGTAAAGTCAGTCATTCTGCTGCTGCTGTTGCTGCTGCTGCTCTATTGCTACTAGTGCATATGACTAAGAGGATTGGCAGGCATTATTCTCTATAGCTCTGTATTGATCACATATTAAAACGAGATGAGATATAGACATCAGAAGGAGGATATTGCTGCCATGAAATATAGGCGGACCTTCAGCTGAGGGGATAGATAACGCACTGAATGCCGACAGCAGAGAACGTGTTTAGTGAAGAGGTGAGAGCTTCATCAGAATACATCCATCTGCAAAAGATGTCTTGATATGAAGAGAAATGTCTCTTGTATGTGGGCTTGAGCGAATGTGAAGATGCTGAGGGAATTCTTAAGAAACGTACATAACATACGAATAGCGCAGATTCAATGCATAGAGGCAAATAACTTGCGTAAAGAGCAATAAAAACACTAACGACGAGTTTATTTACAAAGAAATGTGTGTGTGTGTGTAGATGTGAGTGAGTGTTTGAGTGTGTGTTTCGGAAAACTGGTGTTAGCGTTAAACGCATTCGCTACGTTAAATATATTCACCAAAGAATGATCAACTGAATGGATCGTCGTAAGGAAACGATGAGAATAGACGATGGATGGATGGATGGATGGATTGAAGAAACGAGACGAGATATGAGCGCTCGAGTGAAATGAATGAAGACAATTGACGATGATGCGGCCGCCGCAGTTTGTCTGCCTTGGATGGATGGCTAGTTCTAGTAGAATAATCATAAGAATTGAGCGAGGCAAAGCCGCCGCAGAAGGCCAGCCGAACCGAGCTGAGCTGAGCTGAGCTGAGCCGAGCCGAGCCGACGAAGTCTTCTTGTCCATTTCCACTTTTCTATCGGTTGGCAATTTGATAGGTGATGCTTCTGTTGCTGCTACTGCTTCTAGTGCTTCTAAATGTTATGATTAGGCTTAATTTCGTGCTTTTATGATACATTAATGTTTTAGTTAGTAGTGATTGACTCGTTCGAATGTAGTGGTTGTGAGCGAGATTTGGTATATGATAGGGAAATTGTTGAGTTTAGATGACACAGTACGTGCGTTTTCATTGGTTTTATAATTTATTTATAGTCATTTATGATGGTTGCTGTTGATGATTTTGCAGCTGATAAGATTTCATTCGTCATTTTTCGGGTTTCTTTAAATTTCTATTTTGATACGAAATCGTTTTATGGTTTAGTGTGTTCACGTGCGATTTTTTGTGAGACTTGAGCACTTCGTAGTGTTGACATCGAAATCCTGTTGTATACAACAATGTATAATGCGTTGTTTTTGTTGTCGTTAGCGGTCTTATCAGCCGAGATAACGCGTTATCACATGAACCTTTGCACTGTGTTGTTGTCAGCAATTTGTCCGTCTTTTTTTTCAAAATTTCGAAAAAATTAATCTGACGTTGATCGTTATCATAGTTTTCGATTAATAATTGTTTTGCTGTGCTATTTTTGGATTATTCCTTATATTCATCCATATTTCATTGCTTCGTCGTGTCATTTCGTGAATCGTATCCTTAGATGCGATTGGTGCCGCTTCATTCCATTGCTGGCTGGCTGGCGTTCCAGTAGTAGTCTTTAAAAGGTTTTGACTGTTTTCCTGATTGTGAACAGAACCGGATTAACCGGAATGTTTTACATTAACTGCTGTCAGTGTTTCTGCAGATTACGCTCTCTTGAAAAACTCGCATGAATTTTAGCGATAAAATTTCTATCATCCATCTCACAAAGTATGAGGAAAGAAAAAAGCTGCAAAATTGAAATTCTTGCTTACACTAGCAAATTAGACACTGCCTGTCTGAAAGTCAACTTCTGATGTTTGGCGTTCTATGAAGCAATTTCGAGCCTTCACATGACCTATGGTGCAAAGCTTAAAAACGTATGGAGAAACATAAAATGAATGAATGCTTGCAAAGAGAAAGAATAATGAATTCACTGAAAAAAAAAGTGATCGTTGATGTCGGTCGATACGAACACGAAGATCACTCGAGATGTTTCGCGAGTGAGTCCACTCGATGCAAGAACGCAAGAAGCGCAGTAATAACGAATCGTTGTGTTCATATATTTACAGTTTAGAGTAGGTGAATGACACACGAACCACAAAATGAATCCAATCACTTAAGTGAATTAAAATCAAGAAATTGTCATCGTCTTTGTGAAACTGATTTTGAGTGAAGCTTTAGGATTCATTTGCATCGGATAGTGCTTACGGCAATTCATAAGTTTCTGCAACGATTCGTCGTACATTTTGATGTTTTGCACAAATTTTTTTATCGAATTAACTGGTTATTGTACTTCTAGAGTAGTATTTGTTTGAGAGTAGTTCTAGAAATGTGCTCTCTATCGTGATCCAAATAATTCCTCAGGGTCTGCATGCAATCTCAAAAAAAGTCTGTCTTAGTCTGTCTGCGTGCCGAATGGTTTCTATTTTAGGATTGATCTCATCAACAACACTGACGATGAGTGTTCTCCACTTGCGAATCTTTCGTGTCGAATTCAGCCAATAATCTCGTAAAATTCTCTAGCATATGCACGCATCAGCATAAAATATTTATCACTGTTCGAAAAGAATTCAACTGATGAAATAAAAAATTTATTATTATGTTTTCATATTCTATCAGGTTCTAAATTTCTCAAAATTCTAGTAATACCATCATAATGCCTGAAAATAAGCTGAAAAAAGTTGGTTCGAGTTCAGTGAATGCCAATTGGCCGGATCTTGCAGCAATTGTGTTGCGTGGAAGGAACGACGAACGGAAAAGAGAAAGGCGGCTGCAAAATTTCAAAAACTATCATTAATGAATATTCTGACGAGGGCATTTTTTACTTCCTTTACTAATGCATCGTCTGTTGCAATCACATCTCTGCTCTGCTCAAATACACATACACTTAAGTTTTCTTATCTTATCGCGAAGAATTTTTCCACTTCGCATACTCTTCGTACGACGAGTGTGGTGTAGGTGTCCGTGCTTTTTTTGTGCTCAAGATCGAATCTCATTGAAACCGACGATATTTAAATCGGTTCTCAATGAGTGCCGTCCGTTCCCGATGGATCCGTACAATAATCAGTTCATTGCACATTATGATTGCTGCTGCTGTTGTTGTTGTTATGAGTTTACGCATCTAATATCTCGCGACTAGAATCTGACGACTACGAATCCATCTCGATTCGATTGCACGGAGTAGATTTTGTTTTTATGTTTTAAACAAACGTAAGCAATTCATTGTTAATATGCAATAATACACATATATTTATATATTTTCTTACAATTGGACCGCATTCGCTCAACAAATTCTTCAGCAGCAACCAAGTCAGTCAGTCAGTCAGCCATCCACATTCACATTGTGTTCGTTCGTTCATCAGAACAGCGGCGGCGAACCGTAACACCATAATCACCTACTTTTATATTTTGTTGCTGCTACTGCTGCTGCACCATTGCTCATTTTCCGCTTCAACCTCTTCTCATTTTACAATTTACTCACTGGTTTGATTCATCATATTCGGTGCCATTTGTGATTATTCATTGTCTGAGCGGCGGCGCTTACAAACTCGAATTTTTTTACAGTTCTAATTCTGTATTGTTAAGAATTTACGATTTGTAATCGGAATTTCAATGAATGATACTTTTTCCTGATGACGCATATAAGTTGAGTTATCAATTTGCTAATTGTGTAGGTAGCTAGCTAGCTGGCATTTATCGTCGCTTTTTGTGCACATAATATCTCTTCTCGAGAAATTCCGATTGAAACTGCGGTTGACGAATTTTCAGTGCTTTTTGAGGGGCTAATGTTTATTTGCATGGCGGTGTCGTATAAGTGAAGGCTGATATTTTCGTGCAAATAGATTGTACAGGATGTGAATTATTCACTGTTTTATCAATTTTTCATCATTTATTCCACTGCACTTCATTGCCAACTCCAAGCATAACATAATCTACGCCGCTGCTGCTGCCTTCAGCTTCAAATCCATTATCCGTTTCTGTCTTGCATTATCTAAGTTTTGCGTTTTCAATGGCGCAAAAATTGTTGCAGTGCAGATGTCATGCTTAATACTAGCAAAATCCGGAGCGTTTCTCAATGCCGGGATTAAAAGGCGATCACAAAGCTACAGTGACGACGAAAGATAGCGCAGGAATGACAGTATTGCTCAAAATTTTTGTTCAGTGCTCTCTGGAAAACGAAATCTGAGGTGGAGGGAGGGTGGTGATATGCGATGATTTATTCGTTCGTGTTCAGCAACAAATATCAGTGGAAATAAATGAACCCGAAGTGATCGATGTGAATTAAAGATGCGTAGATTACTGAAAATTATATGCATAACTCTGTATCTTATCGAATCCCGACGAAGTCCATCGATTTTTTCGAACGTAAATCCAGTGATCGGGATCGGCACTCAAAAATCTGGAAACTAATCTCGGAATCGTGTGCAATCGGAAACAATCGTGGTATTGCTTATGACCGTCGAATTTACAGTTTGATTGCATTCTCACGGCACTCATCTTGCAACCATTGAATTTGTGATGGATCAAAATCAGTACCTGTAAATTTTCGTTGAGAAAAGGAACAGCAAGGCATTTTCCCTTCAATTTCGACGGAGGCAGAGTTTTGTAGCAATAAATTAGTGGTGCGCTTGACAATTGGGTATGCATTCCTTTCCGAATTGACAGTCGATCGTCGTTTTTGCCGGCTGGAATTCGTCGTTGGTAATGCGTTCCCCATGTAAACGGTTCTCGATTCTTGAAATATATGTGTGCAAATGCATCATGTCTTCTGCTGCCGCGACGGCGCTCTTAAGTTCATTTTAATCGTTACCCATCCATCATCATTCTCTCAGTGCACCACATCACTCTTCTATCGGAACTATCGCAAATTTCCAGCACTTTATTTTCTTCGCCAATTATTTTCCTCTTCGAATCGCCATTCGTTCAATTTCATTCAAACGAACCGAAATTGTCTTTAATGTCCGTAAATTGTCCGCAAATGCCTTCCAATCGCTTTCGTCACTTCCATCGGATCTGTCTGCGCCCGTATGTTGACGCTTCTTGTTGAATATTACGAAATACGCGCATCGATATCGTTTCTGCAGAATTTACAATTGTTCGTATTACGTCTTTATGTTTACACGAATAATTTTCTCAATTTATCAGCAGTCCACTTTATTTTATAGTGCTTTCGTCTTTATTTAGATCTTCCGAAAGATGTTCATGTGCTCATGGGAACCATTGCGCAGCTCTTATTTTCCGTTTGTTATCCATTCCAAATGATTCACATAATATTCTAAGTTTCCTCATAGATTTATTGCACCGATTAATTTCGTCGTTTTAATGGATTTACAACGACCGAAAATAAATATTCTTGATGGAGAGTAGGTCCGATTGATCAATTGCGTACGGATTTCGATTTTTTTTTTGAAGGTTCGTTTAATAGGTGTTTCAGTTTCGTTCACTGATGAAAGCAACGTTTGATGGGAATATAAAAATGCACAATTTTTAGCGTCTTCAGAACGCGCTCATCCATCAAACACAATCGCTGAATATTAAATTCCTCGCAGTGATTTGCCCATAAATCATTAGAAAATGAATTTTGTACGTTACTCTGAGTGGAGCAGTTTGTTTGGTTGTTGTCTTTCTCATATTTTCATTGTTTAATTTGTGTGAGGATATAAATTTCATGTTGAAATCATCATTCATTATAAGATTGCGTTTTGTTTTTCGCTTAGTGAGTTGCATCCTCCTACGTTTTGCGTTCACGAATTAATTTGGAACCATCGTGCAGCGGCGAGCAGAGTAAACAAACTCGTTCATACACACACACACACAAACATAGCCACATTCATTAGTGTCATTTGATCGTTTCGAAAATTGCCTAGTTGGTAAGTGAAAATGCCGATAAAATTGATGTACTTTTAGAGGTTATCGTTTGATTGGTAGCATTCGTAATCATCATGAAACAAGCTCGTTCGTTTCTCTGAACATAATAATAGTATGAAAACTAGTAATACTACAATTCTTGAGCATTCAAGGCATCCGGATTCTCGGAAGAACTCGTGAGGTATCTTTTCAACGAGAATTGCATATAGATGAGAAAATAGTTGTTAATTTTCTGTAGCAAATTTTCCGAGTAATCATAAAAAAACGGGAGCGAGGTAATGAAAATTTCCAAGAAATGATTTTGATGATAGAAACAGAAACATCCTAAGTATAGAGCTAAACAAGGGATTGGAATGGATACGATTACTCCGAATAAATGGTGCACTATAGGATTGAGAACATTGCTTGTGTGCGCAAGGAAAAAAATACGATTCAGACGACTATAGACATATAGCATGAATAAAACAGGTGGATGTTTATTGATAACATGACTTGTACTTCTTGCATGTAAATTAATATTTGATGTATATCATGTTTCATTACGTGTGCTACATGCAATGACGAATAATATAAGACTATTCTTCATGATATCATTGATTAATCTCGAAAAACTATCCCACTGTATAAAAATACTCATTTTGAAGTTAATCACATCAATAGAGTGTCTTTTGGGAGCGTAAAAATTGCGTTAATGAATCAGGAATTCGGGTTAATTTTGTTGAGAAAGGAATTCGAATCGTTACCGTGATATTTCGACTGTTTATCCAGTTTAATAGATATTTCTGATGATGTGAAATAGTTCAGCAGCTGGTTTCCCTAGAGCAACACAACAAGTTGCACCGTTGCATAACTGAATGTTTGCTTTTGGGCTTTTCAAGGTATTAGTTCATCGTAGATGAGTGCGTCTACTTCCGCTCGTCGACTACGATGAACGTCAGTCAACAAAATGTGGGGGTGCTAATCCCTGTACCATTCCAAAACAACAGCCGTTTATTCGGCTGAGACAAGTCAGACGGATCAGGAGGCACTGAATTGCTGGTGTTTAAGAGGCCTGGAATTAGAAATACTAGGTATTGAGGTAGCTATGATAGGGGTTGGATGAAAGAAATGATTACTCGAATTTAGTGGAACTTTTCGAATTCGGGGAAAAAACTATTCTCTGGTCAGAATGAGATCGGAGAAGGTCGATTTATGAAGTGTTCGTTGCATTTAATTCTCGTCGAAAAAGCTTACGTCGAATTAATCAGTTCCAAAAAAATTGTAATGGGCTGTGCTGCTGCTGCAAATCACTGAGAACATTCCTATTTTTCTTCGATTGTTTTTTGTATTTATTGATTATCAACGGAGAGATGCGTTCGTTCGTTCTCTTGCCCAAATATTTCACCATAAAAATCGCTATTTAAGAATCGCAATTGCATAGAATCAGTTTAATTCGCACTTGCTCAAATGGCACGAGTCGTTTGCAGTTGCTATTGGTAAAAATTCATCCGGGAATAGGGATGAAACTGCGTTGTCCAAGTGTACTTTTCAGCAGTACTTTTAATGATTTCCACTCGTCCGCGCCCTACTGAGGATTACATTTAGGCTTAAGTTGGTGGGATCTATGAGCAAAAGAACTATTGACTGATCAGATTAGCGAACATTCAAAAATGTTAGCATTCGACGAGGAAATATAATAATTGTCGTGTTGATTCAGTTGTTCAAAGACGATGTTTTGAGTGATTTGAATCATTTGAGAACAACGCATTGATTGTTGAATTTTTTATGTGAAGCGTAACGATATGTTGCATCCATAAATATTCCCATAAATATGTTCCCTTTAAATATTCCCCGTAATATTTCCATTTTTCCCGCAAAACTGTGTGTGTGAATGCATAAAATATTATCAAAAGAATCGACATTGAGTGTGTGTACCACCATTTTTTGATAGAAAATATTCACAAAAAAAGCTCTCACAAAAACTTTTGCAATCTTCTTAATGTTGTTTCAATTGCAGCGAAAGAATCGCTTCTACTGTATTTGTACTGTCGTCCTCTTTCCAGTTGAAGTTATGCTTATACGAATACATTGTGGCTTACTTCAACAATACAGTGAGTACTGTTCGTTCATGTGTTGTGCAAGCAAGCAAGCAATGAATCTGAGACGATAGAATTGAAATGAACAACGCAAACGACGACCTATTTACTCATTGCTCACATCCGTTGTCTTTTTCGCGTTGCGTTGTTATTGATGAGTTTGTATTGCCTGATAGCATAGTCGTTCGTGTATTGACGATTGATCAGCAACGTTGGATAATGCTGCTGTGATCATACGCGAGAATATACATCCTGTCGAGCGATATTTTCAAGAGCTTACATCATCATGTTTGTTATTTATACATTTGGATTTATATACTGCTACTGCATTTTCGTAGAACTGCTGGATTTCATATAGCCATTCGTCGTCACATTTCCTGAGGCTTGTTGACTGGCTGTGTTTCGTTCGTTCGTTTGCATTGTTGCTTCGTGAGTGGTATAAATGTAATTTGCATACATAGATTATAAATACGTACATTTTTGCATTTATTCGTCGTATCTCTGTTTGTAGAGTTTCATAAATATATTCAAATTATTTACTGAATTTATTTTCAGTTCTAAACTCGTTAAATATCTAGAGCACTAGCCGATTGTGTGTTGTGCAATATAAAAAGTAAACTAATTGTAAGTGTTCTTGTTTATATTCGTTCACTTTACTTAAAGCGAATGTTGTGTGCCGAATGCAGCACATTGCCTTGCAAAACCTCACTTGAAGGAATTTTTAGAATTTTGTTCTGCAATTTCTATTTGTTTACTTGGATTAGTGTACGATCGAGTGTTGCAGTCGACTTATTATGAAAATGAAAGAAGCATCGAAGTTGACTCTGACGATGAGTGTGTTTGCATTATAATATTTTATTACATGTGACACGAACATATGAAGAATAATTAAATGGAAAAATTTTCAGAGTTTATGTCAAATTCGCAGAAATTATTAGGCATTTAGGTTGTTGCCTGGTAGTTGTGGTAGATTAATCAATAGTTATTATCGAATCGTTTCATTGCCTTTTTTAAAATTTAAAAGCTTTAAAAGCTTGACAATTTGTTGTGGATTTTTCACGAATGATGGAACATACATTATTGTTGAGGCTTTGACATCCCACTTACATCCAGTGCTCCTGTTTTGTTTGATTTTGAAAAGTGGAAGACAATATGCACTAGGCGGCGATTATCGTCATCAAACCGCGACGTCATCAGACCATCAATGTCCCCTTGCTGATTATTCCGGCGGTTCAGTTGCTATAGGAGTTGATAATGGAAAGAATTGGTCGTTTTCGCTGCTGCATTATTCAAGTCTATTCGATTCATCATTTTTTTTTTGGATTCATCTCGCCACTCTCCTTCTGAGTTTATGTGCTGCTGCTGCTGCTTGAAAGTATCGAACGCAAATTTCAGCCGCGCAAATACTGTCAGCCAGGGAAATTTTTTCACTCAAATAACTACAAAATGTGTGTCGATTCTCAAATTCTGAACAGCAACACTTCAGTTCAGTTGAGTTTCTACTCAATTGAGAATTCATCCTCCTGCACCTGGTTTCAACATTTTTTTGTGGATTTTTATTGCCCTCTCAAAATACCAATCGTCGTACCATAACGTGCAAACCGACCGCATTGATGACAGCAGCAATTCATTTGTGCAGGCAATTTCCCTTGCATTTATTTCCTCTTTGCTCTCTTCGTTCGTTCCTTTCTTCCCAAAGCAATCATAATCGCTGTGTAATCATCTAACAATCTAGAGCGATTACTCTAAAGCGATTATCAACGAAACGTTGCGTTCCGTTCCGTACTCGAACTAACACTTCTCTGCAATTCTCGTTAATGACAAGCAGAAAAAGCCCTTTTTGCGTCCGAGCATATTTTCCATTGCATTGCATTCCATTCGACTGGTAGTCGTCGATTCTGAAAGTTTCTGAACGAAATAGTATTATATTTGCGTGTGCTACATTCGAATCGCTCAAAAATTCGTCAGTTACATTCATTCATTCATGCGGCTATGTGCAAACGGCATTGTTACAGTGAAAACTTTTTTGCTGTGAAAATTGCAAAGCAATTCAAATTCATCACTGAGAAATTCTCTCATTGTTCGGAATTCTGAATGTGACATCGATTGTGCTAAAACATCCACGCACCCACCCACCTAGCCATCCACTCAAATTCAAATTTAACTAATTGTTTCCGTTTGCGATTATATTAAAATGCATGATTTGATTTGAAAAAATTTGCCTAGAAATCCTTCCTGGTTTCAGTTATAGGTTGGTTCAGTGTACTGTCTTATGAAATTCTGTTCTTTATTGCTTCAATTTTTCAGCGTGAACTTATTCAGCTTTCGAAAATCAGCATGCCTGAAACCAGTAGCGTATTGAGAATCATTGAAATTGAAACCAAACCGTATCATTGATATCATTGTAGCGTATTGACTCGAACATTAAGCTGTTTCAATATATTCACTTGATTGGAAGATATTTGATTTCAAAAATGATTCGTCTAACGAATGACATCACTACTTAACCTAGTGAGTGAATGTAACAAGTTGGGAGTTTGCATGCGATAATTTAAGTCCCGCAACTCTTCTCCGTTGAGGAGAGAGCGCATTCGCGGGCACTGGGTTGGTTACGGAAATTGACATCATGGTTGTTGTCGTCAGTTCAGTATCGTGGGTGTCATCGTAGAAAACTAAATCGTTTCTGAATCATAATCAAATCAAACTGAATGTATACATGAATTCAGTGCATATAATGTGTTCGAATGCATATAAACTCCTCAAAACATCTTGTCCGCGGAATCACTCTCGGGACAACATCGGTTGCTTTGTTAGATAGGTACAGGAGAAATGCTGGAGCCAAAAGCTGCAAGACTAGAGCTGAGCATATCGCATGCATCATTTGATTTTGCTTATTCCATCTGCTTCGATTTGTCGTATTTAATTGAAAGAGCATTAAGATAATGTCACTGCTCATCAAATGATCGTTCAACATCTTCTATTATCTATTGCTTTTTGTCCAACAATGCCATCTTTGCCGATGATGGCCATTTCAGTAACGATTATTTCACGTTGATTGCTTGCCGATTCCTTGCTTGCCGAGTCTTATTCGTTTGCATCAAATACGAAATTTTTTCTTGAACACTTCTTTTACGATATGTTCCATCTTCATTTAATGCATCGTTTTGTTTTCTGGAATCTGTTTTTAAAACTTTATTTTTTATCGGAACTCATTTTCAGAGAATGTTTTCCATAAATTTTGCCAATGTTATTGCGAATCTATCACTTATCAATCATTTATGTTTGTGTTGATAATGTGTTGAAATGATTTCTTGAGACAAAACAATAACAATTATGACTGATTTGTTGAACTATATGAAAGTTCTGTTCAAAATAGCACATCTCCAGTTCAAATGCAGCAGCAGCAGCAGGCATTACAGTTAGATGCCGCATGAAGGGCAAATGTTCTGGCTGGTTACTTATTTGATTTTAAGAACGAACAAAAAATCATTGAGCAAGCATAACGCTGCTGGTCGTTGTCAACGAAACGACCGACCGACGTCTCTTGCTTCTCCAACGTCTACATCGAATTTTGTTCAAAATTTATTTATTTACAAATTGCTTTCGTCTGCATCCCATTCCGTTAATTTGAATAAATTTACTTCATTATGGATAAATTTACTTATCGCATCGAGAAGTAAATTTACTTTTCGACATCAAATTCTCTCATCGAAGCGTTTTGTCATTATTCATATTCATCTTTTCGTTTGCAGTCCAGTTAATCGTTGTTAATGAGTAATTTTCGAAGAATTCAGTGAATTCAATGAACGTTAAATGTTTTCGTGTGCAGATGTTAATGTGTGATGGTGGTTTTTGTATGAGTAGACACATGCAGTTATGATATAGTATGTTTTGCATTCATGGATTTTGAATTATGAATCTATCTGGCTGGTCTTTGCTTAGTGGAATTGTTTGTCTGGTGTTTCAGTTTATTCAGTATGGCACAAGCCAGCCAGACATCCTATCCAGCCAGGCAGCAGGTAACCGAGCGAAGAAGGAACGACAACAAAGGGCGTGAACAAACTGCATGCAAAAGTTACTGCTGCTAGGATGGTCTTTTCAACAAAATGATATATTCGTTCGATAGATGTTGACCTTCAAAGAAATTGGAAACGACGGATAAGAAGACAGAAAGCTGTCAGGAGACGATAGCATGCTTGTTTTTGGGTATTTGTTCATCGGGAATTGTTAGTTGAGTGCTGCTATGAAGTGATGAATGAGTTGAGAAAACTGGCCAGTCAAGACAACGACGACTTGAGACAATATCGATTTGTTTTTAAGTGGAGAATTTGAAGCAGCATAGATTCTTATCTACCGTAAAACATACTTTATTTGAGTCAGTTCAGTGAATTTCAAGTTAAGTTTGGCAATCTATTTTCCAGACATTCATTATAAATCATCATTTCAATCATGCTCTCATCGAAGAAGTGGAAAAAATTTGTAGCTGAGCATTGCTATGAACAAATTCCGATTAAACTACATTTGTATTGTTCACATTCTTCGTGAATAGCAATAATTTACTAACACAAGAAACTATGCATTCAAGCGAATTCCCTATTGATTATCATCAAGTTTTTTACTTCCCTATTGTAGAGAACATTATTTGATCGTTTTTTCAGTAGCTTAAAAACGAACACACTCAATATGTAATGGAGCCATTGAACTGCTCCAAATTATTAAGCATTGTTGCTTTATTACACTATTATAGCGATTATGGTAACTGAACTGGATTTGACCAATTTTACTCTCAGGGTAAAAAGTTGAATATCAATAATGATGATCGCATTAATGACAGATAGTACCAGTATGAGTAATGACATTGACGTTGACTGTAATATTAACAAGGTTCTTTAAACAAATGTAATTCTTTTTAATTTTGGCTGTAATAACAAGTTTTTTTTAAACAAGTGTAATTTTAAAAAGTCTCTTTAACAACGAGTGTAATATTAAGCATATTAATTAAAATAGTTATAATAGCATTGCTAATAATCGTATTGATTTGAAATACATCTTCTCAATGACGAAAACAAGTTTTTTACCGAGTATGTCTGTCTGAGGGTGTCTTTCCAACTTGAAAGCCGCCTGTATACGCATGACCAATATGCACGTTTCGTACGTTGAACATTAGTCATGAAATATGCGTTGTGGTGGTGATCACTCGTGTCCGTGTCTGAGGGTATCTATCGAATTTGAAAGCCATATAAACACATTCATAAATCATTTATATGATGGTGGTGGTACGGGTTTGCATCGAATATTAGTCACTATTAATCAATAGCACATATTTCAATTTGAAGCGAGTATTTCACACTTTTGCATACACATGCATATTCGCAAATGTATAGTTCTGCAAAAATACAGTCAGTCAGACATTTGAATGTGAAATATTTATTGCTCAGCACCAGAATGGCACTGAAAATGCATCGTATTCGTTGATTTCATTGATCGGGATGTGACTTGACGCTCAGAATATTCATCTGTCTTTGTTTTGTAGCCGTATAGTTGGTGGACTGAATGAAATGCTTGTCAACACCAACAACAACAGCAACTGGGAATGACTGTTGCATTCGATTTTGCTATGTACTCTATCCACTGTGAGGAGTCATCGCATCAGCTGTTTGCTTGTTGGAACGTTTTGAGTTTTGAGTTGTTGAGTGGACGAGTTAAGTGGTGTTGTTTTTTTTGGATGGGTATTGTGATTATTGAATGATTGACGGTGTTGGATTCGAGATGTATTGATCAGTCATTCGGTTGTTAGTTGCTTTTATTGCTTCGCTTTGAAACATTCAAGCTGGTGACGTTAACGCTCTTCAGGGCTGGCAGTAGTTGATTGACTGGAAGATTTTGTCAGTTACTGGAATCAAATGATAGTGGTGATTGTGCGCACAGATTTTGTTGCTCAAATGTTCGATTGCTTTTTGGGTTGATCGATTAAGAACGTTCCGGTCTTATTTCATTCGTTATGAATTATGCTCTTTCACTCGAACGAAATAAATCTTTATTAGACACCTAAATTGATGGATAATCGTTAGGCACCTACGGATTGATAAGCGGATTTAGGGATTGCTTTAGAGCAAGTTCATTAGTTTAAGTGCTTATAATATGATGATTTCTTTGGATTATTTAATTCGTGTTTTCATTAAAATTATCATAATTTCACTTTTTCGAATCAGTTTTCAGTGTCCAGTGACGAATTTTTTTAATGGACAATCCGGCATTCTAGGGTACTTTGCATTCAGTTGATCGCCGTCATTTGTGTTTAGTAATTGAGTACACTTTTTCATGTGAGCTGACGTATGAAGAATACTTTTTCAGTATAAATTTCTGATGTTTGAGTATTGATTGAGTACATTAATCGTCTTTTTTTTGCATTCGATTTGAGTAGCAAATTGTTGAGTTTTTGATTGTTCCTGACGTATAGAGAGACTTTGAGTTTGACTATTTATCCAGTGATGTATTTTTTCATCTTCATCAACTTTTTTAGTATACTTCATTCATTTTTTCTTGAACTGTATAATAGATTGTTCAATTTCATTTGCCACTTCGAACGTTTACTTGTGAATTTCACGTCAAGATAGTGTTTCATTTTCGTAGACGTCACACGGAAGCTGACGTAATAGCAGCTGAGTTTAGCTGTGACTTTTATTGAACAATTGTTGAATATAAATGATATCTCTGTCTATTTTCATTAGAGGTATTACGCTGTTGGAACAGTCCTGAAGCTTTTATGTTTTTCATCATGTTTATACGTATCACTTTAATTGATCGTGTTTTGAAGGGGAGTTGGGATTAAATTGTTACTAATGCACTATCAGTTGAATGAAAGAGCAACAGTCGGAATGTGTCCCTTCTGCGATCACATCAGCTATTCGCTGTCTAATTTGATTTAAGCGACATTCAACGGTATAAAACGTTGTTGCGAAGCAAACTTCAGAGCTATCATCAATTTTAAAATTTCCACAAGCAAGCCAGCAAGTATTTTGGATAGCTGATGTTTAAGAGGAACGTTGTTTGAAGTTGAATTGGAAATCCGAAACTGTGCGAGACATTGCTCGTTTTCCCAATAGAAAGCGTTCGAGAATTGAATGAGTTATTGCTGAGTGATACGAACAACCTGTTGTTGCTATTGTTATAAGGTATTGAGCAGCATTCAATCGTGTTACCATGCTCTCTTAGCGACGACGACAAACGTCAGCAATTCATATTCGGCGAATTAGTCAATTTTTCCGAAATTGAGAAATGGTTTTATGGTCAGTTTGAAGGTGTTTATTGATGTGTTTGAGCTTTGATACGTTATCACATTCCCAATGTTTTTTCATCATTCCACTTTCGTACCATCATCCCTCTACACTACTATGCTATCTCGAAAGTGCACATGACTTTAATCATATTTCATCGATCGTCCATTCGTATGTCACGATTCAATAGTTCAAAATTGAAATTAGTTCGATGTTTTATCAAAACACATGCGGAATGAATTGCTTTCAAAAGACAATTTGAATGAAGTGAATTCAAGTGACTATAATAATTCAACGCGCATTGTTCATTAGCAGTGATTACCTATTGTAGCCTATTAATTCAATGACGTATTTGACGTGCGTGCTGCTCTGTACGTGTGTCGTGTTTAATATCTACCGAAAAATACACAGTTTGTTTGCATTCGTACTTATGACGACGATGCTAAGGATAAGCACTGTGATGGTGTTTCATTTGTTGGACACAGCCAGCAGTTCGGAACATCATTGGTTCTGTGTTTTTTGAGGACGACGAAATAATGTGACTGTGCGCTTGCTTGTAGCGATGATAAAATTTATAGTGAATGTGTTGTTGTGAAATTTGCAGCAATGATTCATTATGAATTCATTTCAGAGCATCAACCGCTGCTCTCTCGATCATATTTCGCCATTCATTTGTGCTTGTATTCTTTTTTTCGTATCTGTCCATCCGCTTAAGCTTCGTCTCATCATCGTTCTTAGTGGTGGATATTCCAATGGTCATTCGCTTCAATTTGATCAAACCAATTGAAATTATTTAGTGAATGATGAAAGAGATTACTTTCCTATGTTGAGATGGTCATGTGTCGTTGTTACGTCTTATTAATAGGATTCAGTGTTTTTTGTTTATAATCTGGCAAAGAATTTGAATTTCTCAATGGGATTGGCACCAAAGTTGTGTCTTCCAGTCAAAAGCTTATGGCGTTATCTTTTACATTTGAAGATTTTCGGTTTTTCGGCCACATTCACACGTTATCAGTGTCCAATGCATCAATCTCGTAGCGGTGATAAATTGTTGTGTTAACTAAAAGTGGTGTTGAATTCTGCCGTTTGCCGTCGACTTTAATGGATCAATGATCATTTTGAAGAAATTATTACATTATCTTTACTTAATGTTATTAAAATTTTGCATTCGAAACGAACGTTTTTCTTTCGATTAGTCGTTGTCACTGTTGAATTTATTCAGTCGATCGCTATTGAGGTTGGTATTGGTGGTTGATTGATTGCGTATCATATTTTTAAAATTCTCTCAAATTTTAGAATGTTTTCATTTTAAAGATTAATCATATTCAAGAAGACGTATGCATGCATGCACGCTTTATTGTTGTTGCATTGCTTTAGATGTGTACGAAGTGATTTCTCAGATAGTGATTTCTCAGTGATTTCTTCAAATTATCCAATGTATATACCTTCGTGGAATGTGTTCGTGTGCATACTTAATTCGCGTCAGTACATTTTTATGATCATTACGCATTCGATTCCATATCCAAGTTCATGCGCATAACGCCTTCGATTTTGACGCAGATCCATCACTATTTTTTCAAGCAAATTGATTCACTGATTTTTTTTTCAAGCACTGCGTAGGAGCCCTAAACATGTGAGCGATGAATTATCTGAGAATATCCGATTAGTTGCGAATGAATCGCAGTTGATGTAACGAATTCATTAAGCATTAAAAGCAAGGAAGCGTTTTTCATTCGCATATCCATCGGTCGGTCTCATTTTCGATACGAGTAGTCGCAGTTGACTGAAGTAGATTTGAATGACTGCATAATTAATATAGGACATTGAATATGGTAGTTGTCTGTGGCAGTTGTGTATAGGCATTTCGTAGTTGTCGTTGAAATATTGCTGTTGAATCAATCACGTATGCATTCAGAACACCATATTATCGTTCAGTCGTATTTACAAAATCCATGCACATGCACAGTTTAAGTTTAAAACAATAAAGCGAACATGATTCAAGCAAAACATTCAATAAAACATTAAATTGAAGTGATGATTCGAAAGGTTATGCGTGAAGAATGAATGTGGTGAGGGTGTGTGAATGAATGAAGTATTGATAGATTTGTACTTGGCGATAATGACATGTCTCATCAACTATATTAAGAGTGTTATTAATTAATTTCATTTCATTTCATTTCATCTCACGACGATATTAATGATGATAGTGATTACGTTAGTGCATTAGTGATATGATTACAGAGTGTCAGAGAGTGAGTGCATGAAGAACGATGATGAAGGTATCAACACGGGTTTAGAGAAGGAGAGCGCTCGCGATCCATCCATCAATTGGTTCGGTTCATCCATCGAATCGCTCGTCCATACAACTTCATTTCAGCAACTACAAAAGTCTCGAGTTTACGCAGTTCCAAGCAAATCCTTATCATTGCGTTATCACTGAACGTAATTGTTTCGCACTGTTAATTGATATTTATTCATTATTCAATCGCTGTTCTAGTGTGTTCATTTATTAGTGTTTCTACTACTGCTACTGTATATTATTGCTGCTATTATTATTATTGTTATTGGTATTGCTGCCGTTATTACCGTTACTTTATAAACACTACCGAAAGCACAAACAGTGATTAGAAATGGTGGATAAAAGGGAGGACGACCATCGTCGTAACAATGGTTCGTCGTCCTCCTCAGCTTCTTCGGGTTATCGTAAACGTCTTATGAGACGAGTGAACGAGGATGCACATACACAGGATCCGACTCCCAGGTATGCTTTTAGTTCGTATTCATTCCTTCGTTTTATTTGATTTTATTGACTCTCCTTAGCTCTTACCTTCACCTGATTCTCTTCATCCCTCGTAATTATTGGTCTATTCCTAGTCATTACTGTGATGTTTCAGTGATTCTGCGCGTAGAAAATTCTGCGCTTTGAGTTAATTTGGAATGAGTTTTAAGCGTAATGCGTTAATTTGGAACAACGAGAAGCAAGCAATTTTCAATTTTTATCCACAAATATTCGTTTTTGTTTCTTCTTAATCATAAAGTTATGCGCATTATTAGATGTGTTCATTTAGAATTGCTGTTTGCTTATTTGAGAACAACTTTGAAATTTTTTCATCAATGGAATGTCGAATCTTTTCATTGCCATTTTGTCACAATTGTGTTTGATCGGTGAATTGTTTCGGTGTTTTAAAGTTTTCTTCGCTTCGATGGAATTCTTCTCGCGAACAAACGAGTCAGTGAATCAATGAGAAAACTTTTCGTGAACGATGATGGTGAGGAAACAAATCGAAAATTGCCATGAAATGTAGCATTGAATACTTTTGCATCGAATGATTATGCATCGATTGATCATGTTTTTGCTTTTTGTTCGCATCATTCCTTCTAATTTCTAAAAATATTCTCTTCGATAATACACCTGCTGCCTGATAGAGCAGTCTTCAGTTGCTGCAGCGCATCATAAATCTCGGTTGTAAATTTTATCAGAGAGTCATTTTCACGTTCTGAATTCCAAAACCTTAACAAATAATTAATTTCTTTACTTCTGTTCGTATATGCAACAAAGAAAAATGTCTGTTCCTAATGATGAAATGTAAGAATGCCAACATTCCGTATCAGATAAGTGAATACATGCATGGAAAATATTTCGTAACGAATTTTTTCCGATTGTAAAAGTAAGAGTAAAGATCACCAACAATGTAACACTGGTAAGATGGACTGGTTGGGTTTTGTAGTGATTATTCATTTGAATAGGTACGTACGTGTCTCATTCGAATGAAGTGATAACTGCAACCAGTTCGTGACTTGTTAGCGTTAAAGCATCGAGAAGCGAATGGGTAGATGAAGATAGATTCCATCGAATACTTTCATTATTCTTGTTTCGAATTATTAATTTGGTCAAGATGGTACGAATTAGTCATTCTCATAAAATGTAAGTGAACGCTTGCGATCATTTGATTTGAGTGATCATTTGATTTGATGATTAACGATCGTTTCATCGTGATTTCCTTCAAGTTTTTCAAGTAACCACCCACTTTAGCTTTTTTGTGTTCCCTGTCATTCTCTGAAGTTAGCTAAATTTGCTGAAATTAGCGCTCATTAGATGTGCAATTAGAAGAACTTGTATGAATTTTTTAGCAAGCTGGTTGAAAAAGCTGAAATAGCGAAATGTCGATGAAATAAAGAGTGACATTCTCGGGTTTAGGTGTTATCGGCTGAGTGATTTAGATGTTTAGTGGTTTCGGTACTGATCCGTCCGTGTCTTTTGAATCGGCAAAATTTCTTTGTTGAGATTTTGAGCAAGTTTTCGAAAACGATTTGATTGAGAGATTTTAGCTAGAATATTTTGTTGAGATTCATAGAATATTTCTGATCAGTTGGAAGAAATGTTTATGGAAAACTTTTGCAAGTCACATTTAAAATCAAACAAAAAAACTTCAAAATGAATTAATCTTCGGTCATTCTGCTAATAGCAAAATGACCTTAAGTTTAATTCATTTTGAAGTTTTCTTCGATAGAAATCGAAGAGTTTTAGTGGAATAAGATTAGAAATTAAATGTGTGCGGATGGAATGCTAAACAATTGAGCGTTGAAAAGTGCGGACTCTCAATGTCAGTGAATAAAACATCGAAAAACAAGCGATGCGATATTGAATGTGAATGCATGCATGCAACTTTTTTCAGTAATATTTACAAGTAAACATAATGATAATAATCAGAATGAAGTAATAATAGTGATTTTGATGATTGTAGTGATAATATTAGCAGTAACAATATGGTATCTGTCTGAGGAGATACGTATGACGAGTGCCATAAATGTATAAATGAGATGATATTTTGTGTTGTTGTCTTTGGTTGAGTGGCGGCAGTACGTAATCTGGCGTCAAGCATCATGCATTCATTGATAGTGTATAGTCGGAATATGTTGTCTGCTATCATCAAAAATTGCATTCTTCTTTCTCAATTTTGCCTTGCTGTAACGATTAGCAGCGGCAGCAACAGCAACAGCAGCCATTTTTATATCATTTTTATTGCAACAAATAACATCTGCAATATTTTTATGAGTGCAACAGAATTGACTGTTCATTTCAAAAAATTTTTTTACACCCGCTGAGAAGAAAATTTGTTAGAAACACGCAAAAAAAAATTACAGCAAACACTAGACAGACAGCATTTTCAAAAGGAACTGGAAACATTTCAATGGAAACACAGTACAGAACACAATAAGTGATGATGACGATGATGTATCTTGTGAAACTGCTGCATGAAACTGCATGGTTTAGCACTTATGCTGCACACGAATTAGCAATTATATTTGCACACTGAAAATTGGCGTTGTTATTGAATTTATTCGAAAAAAATTCAGTACATTGAAAGAGAATGATCAGATAGTGTTGAAAGAGCATGCAACTTCATTTAGTATCATAATTCGTTCGGAGTGAATTCATTTCCGAAAACTTTCTCATTCAGTTCAGGTGGTACTGTTACTTGAACGACGGAGCGTTGATGTGCTAGCTAGCAACTGTTTAATAAACGATTGAAGCAGCAGCAGTAATTTTAGTGATAAATTTTTTTAATGTCCACCAATGATACGGAACAACGAGCTGTTGCCGTTCGTACTGTGCATGTGTACATGCGACAAAAAACATGAGAGCTGAAGGAAATTAATAATTTACATTCAAAATAATCGTTTTCTTTTATTTACTCGAAAATATTCGTCGCAATGAATCAGTTCTGTCTTCCATTTGTTCATCAGACCATATTTTTTGTTGATATCACTCCGTGTTCGTTTCTGTTTTAATCCATCCATTCTAAACAATTAATATTTAATTGTTTACCATTCGGCTCACATTTACCTTTGAAATTCTGTCACATGGTCACACATTCCTACAATACATCAGTAAATCAATTAATTATACCGTTTCACGTTCACTAGAATTGCTATTTGTTATTTTTATGAGTGGGAGTTATCACAATCTTTGCTCTTACGATCAATTGTTTGTTCTCAGTCTGATTTCCAATAGCGCTTTTTTGCTCTATTAGTAACGCGCTCTCAATGAATTATTTATATGTTCGATATGATTTTTATGAAATATTTAATGTAAATTTTGTGCATTTATTTATTTATTCTGATTTATTTCTGTAGACATATCGATTATCATTCACTATCATCGTCGTCATCATCGCCATAGTCATGGTGGTGATCAGCATGCCGCATCACATCACAGTTTGTTGAATAGAATTGAATCAATCGGTTGGTGAAGCAGCAACAATGAATTTAAAATCGCTGTTTGAATCAGGTCTATCTCATATATCATCATCATCATCACATGCGTTAATGTCATCATTCGATATTGCTGCTCAATTGGTTCGTTCGTTCGACAGCAGCGGTAGCAGCAGTATTTTTCTATTTGATTTATATTATGACGATAATGACAAGTTGATTGTGTTTTTCTTTTCTATTAGTCTGAATTTTGACAGTAAGTTGATGGCTGCTGCTGTTGCTGTTGCCTTATCTGATTGTTGCTTTCCAATTCAGACACTGCTCTTCAATTATGACTGACAGACAGAAGCCATTCTGCAATCATCGTCTATCGCTTATTTCTAATAAATGATTCATTGAATTTGCGGGCGGTCTCGCTGAATACTCTAATCAATTCACTTATTACCGTAAGAGAAACAAGCACATTGAAGCGTGCAGTATTCAAACGAAGGAAATTACTTTCAGCACAAGTGTTATCAGATTCATTCATATTCTAGCAGTAGTAGTACTAGTATAGGTTTGCTGGCTGATCGCTGAATCAGTTGGAAATGTGCTGCTGAATCGTCTTAATTGTTCTGTGCTGAGCGCGCACGAGACGACAGTATTATTTTATGGAATCGCAATAGACTGTATTATGTGTGTGCAACTTGCAGAGGATCATTGAAAGGCAATTGGAAAGCAGCTGATCCGTTCGTTGTCTTATTCAGCAAGAAAGCTGTTGTCTTCTTGTTTACTTAAGGACGATTCATAATAGCCGCAAACATCCTGGGATCAATTGGTTCATTTAAAAAGTACTATTCACTTGACTAGTGTCATATTTATTAATCAGAGTCTAATAATTGTGCACTTGATTGCATCATCAAGACATTGTATTATTCTGTTATCGTAATCGGAACTGGCATAAGAAAGTACTGTTTGATTGGCTTCTTTCACGCTACACGTATGTGCTTCTTTGAATTCACCAAGAAGCTGCCGCTGCGACCACGACCACTTTTATAGTGTTTCTCTTCGTCGTTTGGGAATGCTTGTGAGGAAATTTAGGTGAATCTAATTTTTTTAAAATTTTTCCTTATTTCGTTGCTTGTCAATTGGTGGTTTTGTTTCCTGTTTTGGGTTTGATAGAAAACGTGCTGATCAGTACGATGTAGCATTCATGAGCGACGATGCTGATGATGATTTGATTCGGGCACTGAATTTTTTGTTGTTGACATATTTGGAACGTTGTTGTCATAATAGTAATAAAATGTGGTCTTAATGACAGCATTATGGCAACATCCGTTGATAACAGTTCATCATCGAATAGTCGTCGGTTTGATTTCCGTCAAAAAATCACTTTCCTACGAAAAATGATCGTTTGACGTCTGGGCGCTATTGTTCCGAACAGAACCACAATTCAGTAATTTTTAATGAACACGTTATATGGATGTGATGATGGCTTCTTGTTTCATCGTAAGAATGCGTTAAATTCAGTCAAAAACACTTGAATATCGTTCGTCTTAAATTATGTTCAGCCGTACTTTGGTCATTTAACACGAAAAACCATTTGCCTGTTTGTATAATTCTGAAGGCACACTCAATGACGCTCCATTGTTTGATTCAGCAAATAAGGCCTAATAAAGATAGCGCACAAAGTAATTTGTTTCCTAGTGCGCGGCGCTCTATCTTTAGATTCATTTTGTTAGTTTGCCTCAACTTGAGATTAGCTTGAAAAATTTTTGTGATGTGATTAAGTCTTCGACAAATTGTGTTAGTTGTCACGTTATTGATTATTGCACACAATCTGTTTGACTTCTCCTTTTTTCGTTGCTGGTGATGTGAGGAGAACAAATTTCTATTGTTGGAACAGCTGAAATGTCACTGCGGCGTTATCGTAGATGAATGCTATGTGATATTGCAGCAGCATTCATCCACCTGAATCGTCGTTGCATGATGAACAAACAACTTGCGATAGTCCATAGACTCGTGACGACGCTAGTGATTCGAACGACAGACATCTATTGATTTCCGAATAACGTCTCTTCCCACAATAAAATCAGTCACAAGCTGCTAACAACTCGGGCTTTTTTTAATAACCTAATGATGGTATACTAAACGTGCAAAGTGCATCGCAATAGTGCAAAAGTGCAACGACTATTTTTCCGACTATTTTACGGCTCTTCGATAAGACATAGAGGGGTTGCTATCGAAAAAAACGAACCTGAGAAAACACAATTATTTTGAAAGGCAATGTTCAAAACGAATAAAACCGAATTTGTCTCTGTTGGCGATGATTATCCGAAGATAACTGACGGCATAGGCAAACAGATTTCTCGCATCCGATGTCAATTTAGAAGTAGCAGCTCACAGGGGAAAACGTTTCGCACGAAACGAAACGTTTTCATGAATGATAAAGAGTGGATCTAGTTCAGCATGAACTAGAATTTCGCCGCGTTCAAAATTTCATCAGAATAATCGTCAACATTCTTGTTGTTTTCTTATTAAAATGATGTGATGTGATGTAATGCGGTGCTGCTGCATTCTATTGCATAATTTGCTCTTTATAATTAGGTCTGCTCATTAGAATCTAATGTGTCTCACTCTCTTGAATTCGGATTGCAAACGATGGTATTATGGTGATAAGAGTACTTAAACGATACTGAAGTGATAAGGGTACTCAAAGAGGAAAAACTGATTCATATCTTGATTAGTTGAATCCAAATTACAAATATGCATATATGATGAAGCAAATGAAATATTATCCTCCCGTAAATTTTCGCTGGATATTCACTATAAGACTGAAATAATCCCGCGATCATTCACTGAATTACTCTCATCGATTTGTGATCAAACGGACGTCACAGTGATTCTTTCAATTTTAATGTGTTCGGTTTGAGAGAATGATGTGCTGAGTGCTGCCCGTTTGATACGCTGATTTGTAATATTCCGACGAATGATTGTACTCTGTTCTGATGTTGATCCGATTCATGAATTTTTATTCGTTCTCTGACAAGTATTACCACACGGTTGCTATTAATAGCAAAATAAGCAAGATTACTGTCGTTTTGATCACACACAATCTCTTCTTCATAATCCATCATCATCGTCATCATCAGCGTTGTTACACCACACTTTACTTCTGTGGAGCAATAAATTTTCTTTACGGTTCTTTTACACCAACCAAAACTTTTATAACAATTCGTGTTCAATCCAATCAATCCTAATTGAAGACAATCCTAATGTCATTTGTGACAAACACACTAACCTACTTGAATACTGATCACAAAAATTGAAAGACTCATTGAGGGATGCGGTAAGTTGTCGTAGAATTGTATCACTCGATACAATATACAACAGTATATATCAGTATCTGTCATAGGTGTGAATTACCCACAGGAGATAACTATGGGGTGTCAGATGGATAACTGAGGATATAAATGAAATTGTCCATAAATTTGAATTTTTTCCTCGGTGGCGAAGTTAATCAGTGAACCTAGAATATACTTGTTATTATTCCAGAAAATTGATTTCCTCAACCATCTGGAGGATTTTCCGCATCGTGATGGGGCTTTCAAGCCTGAGAAGCACTGATCTAGGATTTTTTTGTGATCAACTGAAATGTCTTCTGAAAGAATACTAAATTAGCAATTGATCTACAGCTGTCATATACGAACTATTTCATTCGTTTTTTTCTCATTCGTCATATCTCTATTGCCCTAAGAGAGTAGAGTTAATCTTTGCATAATTCATGCATTCACTAAATATTGATGCATGTGAAATTCGAGACAAATTCAAAACAGAATCACATGGCTGCTAACTGTTTTCTCTATTATTACGTAACTTTCCATATTGTGAGCAATAAAGAGTAACGAATTCGACTGTCTGTCATAAGTAATGAAAATTTCAACGATCCACTGATCCGATGATCCAAACATTACAAAACTTTCAACAATTGTAAAAAGTAAGGGATAATGAATTTTGAATTGTAACAGCACCTTAAAACCCATTTAACGAGCGCTTTCCTCATAGCACTGAACAGTCTGGACAGTTTTGATCCGCATTGATATTCGGCTTATGGCAAGCGAGTGGATTTGGATGTGGTAATTTGCTGCAGTAACAATGCTTGTTTGATAGATCTGTTTGGAAATGAAATTGAATACAATTCTAATGTCATTTGTGACAAATGCAAAAGTGAAACCAGTGAATAGTTTAAATTGAAGAGAAATGACATTGTTAAGTTATTACTTGGAAGGTTTTCTGCAATACGCGTTCTTGATATTCGTCCAGTGTTGAATCACTTCTCAAAATTTTCTCTTGTTATTCATGCAAATATCACATTCTTAAAATTCTTCCGTCACTTGTAAAAATCAATCATGCATTCCAGTTATAACGACTGAATGCATCCTGCAAAAACATCATTGATGAAAATTTTACACAGTCGATTTTGAAGGGATATTTCTCTCACTTACCAATTAGTGTCGCTAGAAAAATTTTGATTTTATTGAAAATATTGAGAATTTGAAGGAAGAGGAGATTTTTCGTCAGGTGATGATAAGTTTTTGTCATTTGGAAAGGAAATGAAATCATTTAAAGTGTTATCGAAAAAATTGTTTGAAGTGTTGGCTCGAATTGGCTCTCTGGAGAGGAACGTTCACGTTTAGAAGCTGTACAAAGAGATTGGCGTCTTTCAAGACCTGCAAGACCTTTTGCAGTTAGTTCTCGATGAGACGTTATTTGTTTGTGTTTTATTTTGATTCCGTATTTCATTTCTTGTTGCATTCGTTCACTTTCTTATCGCATTCATGACACATATCTCATAAATGGTTGTTCAGAGCATTTTGTGAATACTCTCTGAATTATTTTCATTTACTAAATTATTTATTTATGATGTGAAATCTTGTAATCAAACGAATGTAACTATGCAAAAATTGCCCAAATACATCAATCGTTCAAAAATTTACACCATTTTTTGATGAAAACGATTGCTTAATTTCTCTCTACGAAATTGATGAATCGAAAATTTCAATGTGCTATAAATGTTAAAAGAGTTGAGAAATTTTCAGCCATGGAATCGATATAGGCAACGTGGTGATGAGCCGTCAAAAGCAGCCGCTGCACAAAATGCTGCTGTACCGCACAAAAATGACGCACACATTCTACATCCCCCGACACTGTTCGAACGGAATAGGTGAGTGTGGATGCAGGAAATTTGTTATTCTTAAGAATGACAGTGTTATTTTACTTGAATGTTTTCAATTCGCTTGATTGTTGCAATTACTTGACTCATGAATAAAAGATAGACTGTTCGTCATTCCATGATGACAAATGACGTCGTTTTCATTTGATTTCACAGCGGTTTTATTCTCACCAAAATTGCTTCCTGAAACACATAACTCCAATTTATGTGATCATCACACATCACTGGCGAATCATCACAATTATTTATTGATCGGAACGAATATTTTTCGTGGTGTGACTCATTCGTTTAATCGGATTTAGGTTTATTCGAATCATATTCAACAATAGCAGTCGATATTGATGGTTCCATTAGAGTGTTGTGATCACATGTTATGATTGGTTATGCATTAAGATATGCTGCTGTAAGCTATCGAGCCCTATTCGTTGTTACACATTTAAGGAGAATACCTAAACCAAGTGCAGCGGCCACAGTCAATGCAGCCTCAGCAGCTCACGCTCCACCAGCGAAAAGGAAAGTCTCCGAAACTGTAGTGAAGAAGCCGGACGTCGCGAAGGTTGAGGAGGAAACGTCCACTCCTAATGCGGTGATCAGTGAGGCACAGGTTTCAGCCGAACCACCCAAAGAAGTGGAGCCAAAGAAGGAGGAAGTCGGTGTTGGTTTTAGTAATGAACCTTTCTAGATTAGTACTGTTCTTGTACTTAGTTATTCAGTATCGAGGATATGTGATCATTTGAAGTTTGGTAGTGGTACTCGTGAGATTCTATGTTTGCGTTCCACATTGGGAGAAATCATTTCTGTGACGGCGCAATATTGCGATATAGATGGATATGTAGGATTAATGAGGATATAGCTGGATATTCGGCTAAATGTGAACCCATTGAGTGATTGATGAAAAGAATGTGTTATTTAGCAACCACCAGCCGTAGAAGGTAAACCACGAGAGGTACAAGACGATGATTACGATGCTGAAGAGGAGAAACCCATCGATAAATCTCCAGGTTTGGTGGCTATTGTGTTGCAACCGTTGCATTCTATCATATACGTATATCTTTCTTATCTTTGACTATTTAATGAATGCAGTCACATAAAATGATTTTGCGAAGTACAGTCAAAAAAATTTTACGAAGTACAGTTTGTTGACTTTGAAATTTCAAAATCAACAAACAAATTTATTGCTGTTGAAATATTTATTTACATGGGATCTTTTGTGCTTGGTACGATCGTTGATTATGTTTAGGTATTTTGAAACACTTGATTATCATAATGAAATTTCGGTTTTTTGAACGATCGGTAAAGCATATTTAGTGAAATCGAAGATTGAACAAATAAAATGTGACGTGACGTTCTGTTTGTTCAATGTTCGATTTTTTGACGAGGAAAGAATGCGTTGACTGAATTTAGCGTTTTTTTGAATTATTGTGAATTGTGTTTATCGCATTTGTGTCTGTTGAACGTGTCTGCACATTCTTTAAAGATCGGTAGCGTTATTTAGTGATGTTCTTTTGGTTTTAAGGTGATAACTTGTTAGTGATTGCGATGAGCTGTGGTCGATTAGCTGACTGAATTTTGTGTTTTTCGAGCACTGAGACGTGGAAATGATGTTGAAAGTTTTTGTTTATGTTTCGTAGATAATACTTATATATATACGTATATAAGTATAAACACATACATGATGAACGCGTATTGTTTTGATATCTTTTGAACACTTAAAGTATGAAAACTGATCATTGTACTGTATCACAATACAAACATTCATCTGTACCACATGAGAGCTTTTTTTCGGAGAGGAAAGGGAAACGAAGCAATTTCTATTGAAAATGATTGAAATCAGAGATTGAATGCTTGAAAGTCGTTCAAAAAATGACAAAATGAATCAGAAAATTGCTATCAAGCAGTACTTGCTAATGATCTGATGTTTGAGCCACCAGTTGGTGAAGCTGTTTAGTTTTAAATTATCACGTGTGATCGTTAATGCATGTGTTGTTCGAATGCATTCAGCAATTGTAAATTACAATTACGGTTAAATGCAGTCATATGTTATGTTAGTGGGGGAAAAATGGTTGTTCAATATGAGTGAAAAATTTCAGACGGGAGATTTTTGAAATTCGATGAAGAGTTGGGCAGAGGTTCTTTCAAAACCGTCTACCGAGGTTTGGACACGGAAACCGGTGTGGCAGTCGCGTGGTGTGAGCTCCAAGAAAGCAAATTAAATAAGGTGAATGAATAGCAATGAGATTTTGACCTGTACAGAATGCTACGTCAACATGAGTGATATCCTTGCACAATATTAAAACTATAACGACAAATTCGGCAACTTTGTTTATCATAGCATAAGTAGGTGATTAAATACAAACCAAATCATATCCTGGCCCAGGCTTGGTAAGATCAGTGATATTCGTCTTCGAGCAAAACATTCCCGCACAAGTGGGAATCGAGTTGATATGTCATGGGTCAGTTCCCGCTTGTGCGGGAAGCATTTTCTGGAGACCGAGTGGTTTACCAATGCCACTAGCTTCATTTGTCGTTAACTTTTTTTATCTTATTGAACATCATCGTCACATTTGAAGTGAATTAATTCTCCGCTTTTTGGAAATCTCTTTTCAACATTTAGTTTCACGTTTTGGGAATCGACCTTAAGGAAGTCTTATGCATGAAAATTGAGGAATGTGTTCATAGTTAATGATTTGTTCAGGTGGAAAGGCAGCGATTTCGTGAAGAGGCTGAAATGTTGAAAGATTTACAACATCCGAATATTGTACGTTTTTATGACTACTGGGAACGACAGGATCACGCCGGTAAACGAAAGTGCGTCATGCATCCATTCTGATAGCTCGTAAAATCTCTTCTCTAGCAAATTCATTTTCAAATATTGCACTCTCTCAAAATTCCATTTCTGTTATCAATTGCATTTATCGTAATCAAATCTGCACTCAGTTTCTAATTGTTTGGAGTGAATATTTCAGATATATTGTGTTGGTCACCGAGCTTATGACATCCGGCACATTGAAAATGTATTTGAAACGGTTTAAACGTATCAATATTAAGGTGGGTAAAGCTTTCGAATTTCCAGAACAGTCAATTGCTCTGTTGTTCTATCAGCTTTTCGCGTATTCTTATTCGTTCGTCCTTTCAATATTGGCATTATTCTATCGAGCACTGAAGTGAATCACCGAGCAATAAGTTGGAATCATAGCTCATAACATTGAATTGCTGATCTGATGATGCGATAGGAAACAAGCCTGAATGTTTGCGAACATTTCAGGTACTGAAATCTTGGTGTCGTCAAATTCTCAAGGGTCTTTCTTTTCTTCATTCTCGTAATCCTCCAGTAATCCATCGTGATCTCAAATGTGATAATATTTTCATTACTGGCACAACGGGCAGTGTTAAAATCGGTGATTTGGGTCTTGCCACACTTAAGAATAAATCGTATGCGAAGAGCGTTATTGGTTAGTTCATCCAAGCAATAACTATTCCGACCGATTTATTTAATGTGCGATTACTTACACCTACACGTTTTATTAGAGATCATGCTTGCGTTTAACATTATCAGTGTTGAAAGCTATCCGTGTTCATAAAATGCGTGATTGAATCAATGGACGCTTTAGAAACGATGAATTTTTTGAGGAAATTTCACTGAACATTCTAATATAACAGTGATTAGTGAATACGATATTGGCAGATGTGAATTATGACGACATTGATTGTGAACGTTTCTCGGATTTTTTTAAATGATTTATCGTTTCACGTTTGAGGTACTCCTGAATTTATGGCACCAGAAATGTACGAGGAGATGTACGATGAGAGTGTTGATGTTTATGCGTTCGGAATGTGTCTGCTGGAGATGGTCACTGGTGAATATCCATATAGCGAGTGCCAGTTCCCTGCTCAAATCTATCGTAAAGTGACAACGGTAGCAGTTGTCGTTGTTTTTGCGTGAAATTCAGTTGACAATTTGAAATGTTGATTGTTTTCACATTTTGTTTATTGCATAATAGTGTATTTCTAAAATGATTGACGTCGCATAGAAACACTCGTGATTGATTTGAAGAAGAAACTCATTTATCATAACAAATTTCGCAATTGTTCGACGGAAAAAAGAATTTCATAGTTTTTGCTTCCGTTGTAGGGAGAAAATATGATGATTCATCTGAGTTATTGGGAATTTGAAAACGACTGATTAATTAACGTTTGAGTTTTTTGATGATAATCAACCAGAATGACATCATTCATATGCGCAATTTTTTTCGGCATTTATTAATTTTCGACATTTATTAATGTCGAAATCGACATCGCGTGAGAAGCGATTGTCACGAGGGAGTACATCTATTTGGAAATAATTTTACGTTTATGTTCATTGATGGGAATTTCGGGACAATTTTCAAATGAAATTAATGCGAACGAATTCATTTTGATAGGGTGTGAAGCCAGAGTGCTTCAATCGAATACCACAGCAGTATCCAGAAATACGCGGAATCATTGATCGATGCATACGGGTCCGTCGAGAAGAAAGGTTATTTCGATTGCTTAATTGTAGGAAATGGAAATTTTTCTTCATCAAAGGGCAGCTTATTAGATGTACCGATGACCATTTCGTTATTATAATTCACATCTATCAGTTGAATATTCTCAAGTACGATGAAAATATTGTTGACGAAACGATGAATATCGCAAATTCAGATCGACGGTCAAGCAGTTACTGGCTGATGACTTCTTCATGCCTGAGGAACTGATCGGAATACGGGTTGAGATAAAGAATCGTGATGCTGACCTAAACGATGTGAACACTGAGGTTTGTTGAGATGCGAACATCTTCCGAAGTTGTTTCGTTCAATTGTTATTTTTTACAATTGGTTCTCTGAAATGCCTTCGTTAATCTGCATTTTAAACCACTAAAAAGTTCATCGTACAATTTTCAAGTTGATTGAATGCGAATGAATGTATCGAGTGATGAACGATTTCAGATTCAAATGCAGCTGCGAGTGTTCGACGAGAAGAAACGAAAGCAGTATCGTTTCAAAGAGAACGAAGGCTTGCAGTTTGCATTCGATATCGAGACGGATAAAGCCGAAGAGGTTGTTCAGCAAATGATCGAGCAACAGCACATTCCTGATGAAGATACGCGTATGATCACAAAACTTATCAAGGATAAGGTGAATATCTATGCGCAACTACGCACCATTATCGTGCTCGGCCAAATTTTTCCTTAAATATCGCCATTGCCTTTTCGTGCAATTCGTTCGATTGTTTTGTAAATTATCAGAAGCAGCACCAATGAAATTTGCTGGAAAAAAAGTGTTGTGTCGTCTGTATGCGAGTATATGTTCGAATTTTGCAATTGTTTTTTTTTGTTTCCTTCAGGTTGAAGCGTTCAAACGTGATCGTGAGTTTCGACATGCAGAAATCAAACGGCAACGTGAAGAAGAGGCGAGAAAGCTGGAAGAGGAAGCGATCCGAACTGAAATGCAGCTGAGGGCAAAAGAGAAAGAACGCTTGGTAAATACCACACATTTTGATGTTAATTAAGTGAGTGAATTTTATGGCCAAAAAATTCTCATGTATTGTCTTTCGTTGCAACCAACCAACCAACCAACCAACCAAAAAATACATTCTCATGAAATTGTTTAGGAAGAGAATACAACTGAATATTTCATGTTGTTTGAATCGCTTGAATGTTTTTAAATGAGAGATTATTCTTTTTGTGGAATTTTTTTCTGTCGTAGAGGCGAACAAATTTTGCTGCAGGAAAAAGAACGTGAAGCTGCGGCAGCGGCTGCAGCTGCAGCTTTGTTGGATCAACAACAGAATCAGAATCAGCCAGGAAATGAGGGTGAAGACCACGCGGATTGTTCATCGCAACAACCGTCGATAGCGAATGCAGCTCAAGATGCAAGACATAAGAAGACGAAACGTAAAATTGTTATCGAAGTGCTGAGAGTGGCCAACGATGAGATTACTCAACAACCTGTGCGTTTTCTAGTCATTTCACTTGGTTGTTATCCTGCACCTCGCATAATTAAATTAATTATAATTTTAATCATAATAATAATAATAATAGTAATGAGAACAAAACATAACTTTATCGTTCAGTGTTTTTTTTGTCGTTTTTATTATTTCATTCACACGATTACCATTGTTTACCGTTCATTACGTATTCTTTTGTTTATTATTTCTGTGATCTATGCCTTCGCTTGTTAATATTATGATTACGTGGTTAATTCATTGTCAGGATTGCTTTTTTTTTTTGAGAGAGAGCGGCAAGTTTGCGATTAGTGGACTTGGCTAATTTGATTTAGTAATATTTTTTATTGTTGTATTCACCATCGTTAAAGTCACTGAGTGTTGAGTTGAAATGCATTCGGTTTTCATTCGTCATTCATGAACCTGTCGAATGATTTCATTGGAATTTCAGTTGGTGAGTTGTCGTTTGGATACAACTCACAAAACGGTTACTTTTCAATTTGCACCGGATTCCGATAAGCCGAATGTAATCGCCGAGAAGCTGGTAATTCGTTGAAATGTTTTGCTTGAAAAATGTTTTTAATTGCTTTTAGTTCTGAGAAAAACAATGGAATGTTTCTTGATTATCATTGTGACTGGATTGTTACTATTCGATTGGTGACTTGAAGAATGATGTTGATTCTGTTTCATTAACTATTCCAACTAAAACTGATGTGTTGTGTACCTCTGAAATTTTTCAACAAATTTTTCCGCGATTCTGTTACATTCTCACCAGTGAAAATGAATTCAGTTGCTTTAGTAACATCAAACTGGGAGGGTCATATTGAAAGCTTCCGATAAATTTTCTATTTTCATAACATCAAACATTTTCGGACATCACATCTTCTCATTCATAATCATAGCAATGACTGGTTTCAGTTGGATCAGGATTGCTTAAGTGATCCTCAAGTGAGCATTGTTGTTGAGCAATTGGAACGAGTCATTAAGGTATAGCGATCACCTTTCTTCTTTCTCATTTTCAAACGAAACGTTTTCAGATATGATGCAGTTTTTGTCATTGGAGAATTTTATCAAAGATTTCAAGTAGCTTTCAAAAGAATGAGTATATTTTATTAGTCGTTCTTTGCAATATCACTTACGTTAGCACAGTTATCGTCAGTGAAGAAAACTTAAATTGACTTAGACGCGATATTGTATTCGTCGAATGTCGATTGTGAAGGAAAATGTTAAGTGTTGATCGGTTATTATAGAATGTCATTTGTTTATTATTGAAGCAATCGATTCATTTCACGTGAATACTTCAGGGATGAAGACTGTTACAGTTAATTGTTACAGTTAATCAGAGAGGATGCAGCTAAAGCGGTCGGAACGAAA
This sequence comes from Anisakis pegreffii, assembly GCA_035041965.1. Taxonomy (NCBI): domain Eukaryota; kingdom Metazoa; phylum Nematoda; class Chromadorea; order Rhabditida; family Anisakidae; genus Anisakis; species Anisakis pegreffii. Next base: position 128,892 of record JAPYMA010001443.1, on the reverse strand, counting down.
TTGGTTAGTTTTATGGATGTGCAACCGTCACAGCAACAATCGGGTATTATCATCAATACAATCACCACAAAAGAACCACTTCCTGCAGCCGTACCACACTCCACCGCCAATAATGTACCAATAGTAGCGCAACCCAACGACTGTATCGCACAATCCACTGCTGCTACAGCACCAACGGCATCGAAAATCAATTCTGAAGTTATCAACATTCAATCAGCGATTCTAAATTCGATCAGCAATGCTGCAACGATGCAAAACGCAATGCTCTCAGACGTCGTTACTGCACAGCACAATGACTGTGCGCCTCAAGCACCTGTCGCTACAGCCACTACTTCCACTGAAAATAATCAAATTCGACTCGATCAATCTACTGCACTCACATCGAATGGCGCTCCGATTCAAGTTAACGCTATTAATTCGACGGTCACGGTGAGTCTATGGTTTTTGATTAGGTTTCATGATGGTTCAAATTATATTGAGTTTTCATGTATTCATTTCATCATTTCTTAACAATTTGTGCTGAATGTTATTATCGTTATTGCCGGCGATTTTCAACGCTACTTTCTTGAAAAGCGCTCTTGTTATCCGTTGTCAAATCAATCTTTTAAAAAAATGTTTATAGCAACCAAACGGCACTCAACTGTCATCAACTGCGACCGTTTGTACTGATGCGTCGCTTCAGAATCAGTCAAACTTGAAACAGCAACCAGGACTAGCGGCGGGACAGCCATCGCAAGCTGGCACAAATGCGATCAGCGGTGCATCGACGACCGCAAAAACTAGTCGCTTCTTGGTTACCAAATCAACATTACCTGTTGACGTTAGTGTTTCCACCACCCTCCCGACACCTGCGTCCGTTCGTCAAGATCATCGAGTTCGTTCTATCGTCTATCTGTTGTATTTGCTACAATGTCATGTCTGAATATGTGTCTAAATAATCTATCGTTAGAAATTCATTAACAACTCGTCTTGTCGTATCCTTATTAGAACTTTACTGGAACATTGAGTTTATCAACCGCGGCAATGCTTACAGAAGCTCAGTGCAATGGTGTCTTTGGCTGGAGATTCAGCTCAACTTCAGTCGGCGATGTCCGCAATGAGTCCACCAACGAATTCAACACCATCCGCACCGACCGCAACAACGGCAGCAATGAATGCCACGAATCAAATACCATCATCCACATCTTCACCACTGGTTTCGAGTAATGCGCAAACAGCTGTCCCATCAGTTGCTGGTCGTTTCAAAGTATCTTATAGAATTCTATTATCAGTCGTCCCAATTATCGCCAGTTTTCAAGATTTACACCATCAAATCCAAATATTATTAAATTCGACATTATGTTCTCGATTGTTTTAGCGTTTCGTGTGTGTGCCTTAAGTTGCGCATTTGAATGGAATCAATATCACAGATTTATTTTTGAAATCAGTTATGGGCGTTTAAATAAAGCGTCAGTTGCTTAAGGTCCAACCAGTTGCATCTCCATCGGATCCCATCGCAGGCGCAATTCCATCCAATACAACTGCTATCGCACAAGCTGCAGCCACAGCAGCACAGACTCCAACTTCTGCTGCTGAAGCGGCAGCTCCAGCTACGTCGCATACAAACGATCCACGACATTCATCAGTCCAACCACAACAAGCAGCGGTAATATCATGTGTAATTTTGCGCTCCTATTCAAATCTGCCACTGAGTGCTATCTATCATTTTCAATTGTTCTGGGAAGGAAGTGTCGTGTATCTAACATATAATGATCTTACATCAGTTCTAATGATGGAGGTACTAGTTCAGTATCCTAACTGAGATCAGTTCATGATCTTCGATTTGCAGTCTGAAGCAACGCAGTCACGTAAGATGAGTGTTGGAAATCCGAGTGCCATGGCAACCGTCAACGCACCACAAAAGAAGTTATCAGCACCTCACGCTCCTTCGCATTACGTTCCACAACCAGCAGCTGGTGGTGTTACTCCTTTGGTGGTTTCGGCAGCAAATGCCACTCCGCTTCAGACGCAAGGTTCCGCCGCACCTGGTCCACCTGCACCTGCAGCAGCAGCAGCAGCAATGGCAGTGGCACCCACTAGTGGTGCACCTGGGACGTTGGTTTCCGGCACTGTAGCCACGTCGTCGAATATCGCTTCAGCAACATCAGCGAAACTCCCAACAACCGCTAGTGGTGTTCCAACAATGCCAGTAAGCGTTAGTGCAGCGTTGGTGAACGTCATACAGACGTCAGCGAACGCTGGTGGTGCACTGCAGCCAGGCGGCGGTGGATCAGCAACGATGCCATCCCTGGCGGCAGTTCTTGAATCAGCAACCGTAGCACCATCGGTGCGTTCAGCACTACAACAACTCGACGATGAACTGCGTAAAGTTAGTGGTGCCCAACTGATGCAGCCCACAACAACACCACAACCAAGCGCCCAAATGATCGCCTCCACGACCGCACTCCATTCGAATCCACCACCAGCAGCTGCAGTCGTACATCCGAATGACTCGACCAATGCTACATCTACTTGTGGTTAGCGCTATCATATTACCTGGATTACCTGGATTGGCCAAGCTATCAAACGTTTATAACGTTGCTGGCCACAATGCTCGCAATGTTTCCGTTCGCACTGTTTTAGCCTTGATTGACGCCACCTGGCTGGCTAGGCGAGCAGGCCAAGTGAGCACAACCGAGTGTTTAATTAGTTGCCGTGAATACTTTGCATAATTAAACGCAGTCAAATGCCGATCCAATAAATAATCATTACTCTAATAAAATAAATGTTTTGCCGATCGCTCACTGCGATTGACGAAACAACTGCTCGATGTGTAAGTAACAAGTAATAATCATATAGTTCGTTTATAGTATCCTTCTCCTGTGTCATTTTATACAAAAATCTGTTATCGTTTTCATTTATACAAACGTTTGTTTCAGGTACAACGTTTACGTCGTTACCACATACACCGTCGATACACAATGATTTATCACATAATTTGGCCGGTCTCAACGATAAACTGCTAGCATTAAGTCAAAAACTGCAAGGTGAAGAGTTAAATGAGAATCGTGAATTGAGTGGTGCAGAGAGCAATGCAGTGATCGATTCTAGCGTAGTGCCTCCTCCGTCAAGACCATCCATCACACCACAAACACCAGCGCTTATCGGCACGGTGAATCCCTCCTCTGCAGTCCCCACTCAACAGCCACTGAACCCTAGCGTAACTGCGATTACGAATGTAAATGCCCCTCCTGCAGTGCCCACTAATCAGTCAACATCCACATCAACTACCGCCGGTATGATGCATGTTGATACGCTGAATGCTTTAGCCGATGCACTACAGAAGGTTTTTATTTATTCGTTCGTTCGTTCGTTTATTCATGTAATTCTTTGCTAATCCACTCACGTGAAATTACTTCAAGACGACCATTTTTTACTTTAAATCAACGGCTATCTTTGAAAACTTAGTTGTATAAGCAGAAACACGCCAGCGTTTCACTTAAGCGCACGATGTAGGTTGTCGTCGACATTTTTCTAATCATCTTGAGTACGGAATTTTTATGGCTCACAAAGGAGTAGTTTCAGTCGTGAAAATTACAAATATTTCCTTTCTTATGAGTTCTTTTCATTTAGTAAATTAGTTGTTCTTGTCGGATTCTGCTCAGTGCACACAGTGAATTGCAGGTGATACATTTGGACGTTCGTGAGTCGAGCGTTGTTCCGCAGCCGGTTCCTCACACGGAAACTTTAGCGCACGTCGGCACCACCGCAATCAATGGAGCGTTAACGCCTCCGACGATGGCAAACAGCTCACAGATGGCCGGCGTAGTTGGTGGAGTTGGTGGTGTGCAATCGCCTTCCTCCTTGTACGAAGTGATCTCCGATGAGGCATTGCGACAGGTAAGCGAATGTGGTCGAACCACACACTATTTATCAATGATTGGATCAATATGATGCAATTGGTATTCGTAAATTTAACATTTACGTGATAAACACGAATGATTATGTCTTATGAATCAATACTACATGAAAACAGCAGCACATGAACTTTGCAGCATTTGTTTATTCAAAAATTTGTTTTGAAGTTTGTCTGTTTCAAATGAAACTCCTTTCTCTCTCGTACGTTCAGTTCACAACGTTCAAAACAAAACTTTTAGACAAACACTTAGGTCATCAGCCATATATTTTGTTGGTAACATTTGCGAATTTTTGTTCGCTTAAACTTAACTTTTGCGAATTAACGTTTAGTCGGACAGGCAGCGATCGGTTTGAATTTCAGTTTTGAGTGATAATGTTTTCTTGTTCTGCTGTTGTTTTCGAAATGGAAACGTTTCTCGTCTTGTGGTGTGTGTTGCTGCTTACTGCGGAATTCAAAAGACTTTTTCGTTCAAATGCTTCTCATTATGAATTATTTCATTTCTCATTTGAGCGTCGTTGTTCTCTTATCAGTTAGCATTGGTGATACTATCTTATTGAGCAGTCTGTTGTTGTAGTTATTGACGTGTTCTTATGAGCCTGTCCGTTTGTGTGTGATAGCTTAAATTCATACTCTGAGCTGGTTGGTATCGTTGCTGTAATCTAGGTGAACTGTTTTTGAGTCGTTAGGCTTAAATTAGTTTCATGCTGCGGTCTCGCTCAACGGTGCAACAGCACTGCGTTGCTCGTGAACCGAAGTCTTCTCATTTAACTCATCTCTTTCACATCCTTATTACTCGTCTTCTTCGTTGCTCTTCATCCTCTTGCCGTTTTGTGAGAAACACTGATAAACAGTGACCTATCTCGAATGATTGTGAATTGAGAATAATAACGCTTCGCTGGGCACTGCTTGGATCAAATTGAAAGCCGAGAAAACTTCTACGAGAATCACGCGAAATTTGCTCGCTTGGGTTTTTGACGGGCGATTTTCTTTTTTTTTTTGGTTTTTTTGGTTTTATGTTTCGGAAATCGACATTTGCAATCCTTCTTTACGAACACTATAATCTGCGTTCTTTTTATGTTTGAATGTTTTTAAAATGCTGATGATTTTATTTTAGCTCACTTCCAAGTGCTTTGGAAATTGTGACAAAAGCTAACGGTGGGCATAAGAGTGGGGCACAAAATTAATTGAGCCAATTAGCTTTTGGCACTTTAACATGAAAGTCATTCATTCATTCATGAATATTGCTGCTTCTAACAGTTTTTGGTGCAGAAATCGATGCATGTTATCAAATGAGAACAATTTATTATAAAACGATTGAATAACCAAAGTGTCTAGTGGAATCCATCTATGAGAAGGGCTCCGGTTCATTTTCTTACCGTTTTATTGCTGCCTAAATTTGCATTAAATGATAGAACATCAAAATTTGCTCGCTTGGGGTTTTACGGGCGATTTTTTTTTGGTTCTTTTTTTCGAATCTTTAAGATTTCAAAACGTTTTTATAATTTCTTCACGAACATTTTATAATTTTTTTTATTTTTTATGTTTCTTACTAATTCACGTTTCGTTTCATTGGAATGAATGTTTGCGTCGTACATTGTTGATTTGTATTTCTTTAACAGACACAGGCACAGCCACCGTCAACCTCACAACATCTTTCTAAAGTGTCGAGTGCAGCTGAGTTAGTACCGTTGTGCAGGTATCCGTCAAAAGCGTTTGCTGAAAAACCACTCTCAAGAAGCACCACATCGTCATCGATATCGGCGTTAGCGCATGAAGATTCGTCGTCGGTTTCACGTGCTCTCATAACGCCACAACAATCGTTGTCAATCTGTAACTATGGTAGTAGTCAACAGTCGTCTGAAAATGAAACCTCCGCGATGAGCACATTGAGCGATGCTGTAACCATCATACAACAACTACCACCTGCTGCTCAACAACAAGCCATACTCCCACAATCAAGTGTTCCATCGGCAGTTCTCCCGTCTAGTTTAGCGGCTGCGCCACCACTAAAAACGTTCGAGAATCTCGAAACTGCCTTAAGCAGTACCCTGGGAACGCAAGGTCGCTATACAATTCCGCAAATGCCGCTGTCTGCGATCAGTGGCACAAAGGCGCCGCCATCTGCGATAAGCGGCGGTCTACAACGTGCCGTAACGGCCAGTGTTGCGGTACCGTGCGCAGTGGCCACGGCTACCTTCACTGGTCTAGCGCAATCGTCCGGCGTTCTAGTGGGCGCACCCCCTCAGTCCACACCAATGTTAACGCAAACGCCGCTAAGCCAAAGTGTGATCGTGGAACAGTCGGTGGGTAAACGACGGCATAACTTCAAGAATATGGAGCTGCCAACCGCCTCACCCATATCACCTCTTCGAACGGCCATATTCCACGTTGGTACTCCACCGATACAGCATGCACCGTTGTGTGCGCTCTCGAGCACCACCTTTGAGTCGCTGCGTGAAAGCAATGAACACTCGTTCAGTCCGGCCACTTCGTTCGAATCCGATTTCGATCTGCAGGTGCCACACTATCAATCACACTCATATTTATTTGAATCATTCACTGTCACGATCTACAGATTGCGCAACTCATCACAATAACATTCACTTCTTGTGCACCGTATCCTTGTGCTGTCGTTGTTGAGTCAACTGTCCATGTCGTTGATAGATTCACATCTGATAGTAGTGAATGTAAGATGTTAAAGTATTGAAAAGAGTCATTATCTTCAAGAGGGTATCCTTTGAGCTAGAATTTATTAAACTGCCAGCCGAAATGGAACAGTGAGCAAGAATTCTCTGGAATACATGCACTCCCGTTCCATTCTTCGGAAAAGTAGAGAAAAGTTTGAAATTTAAATTGTTATCACAAAGATAGGGCACAAGAAATGTTTGTTACTGAAAATTATTATCATCTTTCGGTTGTTCTCCTCTCAGTTCGGTGACAGTCGATGAGATTGGGAAAGCCTGAAAATGCTTTTTTTTCATCACTAATCAAACTAACAACCCTAGCGAACTAACACCACCAAATACGAGCCAAACATCGGCAGCTGAGGATTCGCGAATATTTGCAGTACTTAGTATGCAGATCACTTTTGACATTTTTAACTGGTAATTTGGTCAGTAGTCCCCTCAAATCAGTCTCTTTCATTTTGGTTGATCCGTTCAAAAGCTCTCTCTATCCGAAGTGATGCCCCATCAATTGTGTGACATTTATGTGCATGACGACGATAAAAATTCCGATACTTGCTGATGCACACCTTTTTTGAGAGCATTATCGAAACTTTTGTACCGCATATATTAAAGTGTCGCTGTCGAGTGAGCCGTATCCTACTGTTTGCTTTACTAACACATTAACAGAATAATCAGTCGTACACGAAGTTCCTGATTTTGCTGCATTGATGCGTTGTTATTTCATTATCTGTTCCTGGAATATGTGACGACGTAGTTTGTTTGTGTCAAACACTGTGTATAATCAGTGATCGCTTTTGAGGAAAATTTGATTATGTGAACAGCTTTTAGTTCCTTATTCGTTTTCCCTTCTTTCACTAATCTTCTTATTTCGTTCAACTAACAGTTAACCATCCGAATGTTAACATATCATTTCTCCTTCGTCGTTTGTTCGGTCAAATAATTTCTTATGGAACATTAGTGATGCTGTCGTTTTTATTTTAGTGATCAAAAAACGTTGTCGGATAGAAAATTTGAAAACCTATCAATTATAAAATTTTAAGAAAATTCAAATTTTGATTGAAATTACTTTTGAGTTGCGAAGTGGAGTTTTCAATAGTAGAAGTGACAGTTATGATCTCAGAGGTCGTTTCCACCCTCAAAAACGAACAAAAAGAAGTTAAGCAACTCATTCATAGGAACTCTTCAGCAGAGAGAGAAATTCAATGTGATCGTTCGTATTTTTCGTTCTCATCAACATCACAGTTGCATTCTTCCAAAAAAAGAAATCTTCCACCTGCTGCGAACATTACGAAAAAAATGCCCAAAGCTCATCTTTGGATTTCTTATGTGGAATCATTTTAAAAGTATATGAGTATCATTCAAAATGGTTCTTGGACCGGTCAGAAGAATCGTAGGTTTAAGATCAGCTCGTGAATCCGATTCCATGCATCTTCAAGAAATTTCTCTGAACTGAATGAAATCCTCTCAGGGTCCGGATCCAGCCCATTGATCGATCCTTGTTGTAGATCCTTATTGTGATTTCTTTTCGGAGGTTCTCCTCGGAGAGCAGAAATTGCGTCGCCGTCTCTGTGTAAGCGATGAATGGTGATTCGTTGAATCAAATGCAATTGTCAGAATTCCACTGATTTAGTAGCTACCTTTGTGATTTGATTAGTTGAACTACTGAGTCGAATTCAATCATTCTGAAATGATCAAAGCTTAACAATGCGGAATATATGATGTTGCCTCCAGCTAATAACTTCATCGTTTAGGGTGTTGTTTAGGATTTTGAGTGAGGTTGAATACTTTACGAATGCAGTTTCAGTGCTTCTTTGGCGTGAACGTGTTCGTGTACGCTTTAATTTTTCCCTTTTTGTCTCCGTTTTTCAATTTCTTTTTTTTTGCTCTCTTTAGACGAATGCCGCTTTTTGATTAGTTCTTCAGTTATTCTTCTCAACTGTTCCATCAAAGTGTGGCCAAAATTAGTCCACAAATTTGTGAAAATTCTCAGTAAAACATTCAGAAAAATCTACCACGTTTTCGCTATTATCGTTGTCATAATATTTTTACAGCCTTGACGATACTGTCTCTAGTTAACGCCATTTTATTCAGTGATCAAGCATTCAACATTTTGGAAGTATTGATGTGCATTCGTAAAGACACCGTCACTTCGCTTCCGTGTTATTCTAATTGTGTTTGCTTGAAGATCAACTGTCGCTTTTTACTTCATCCATTTTAGGCTCATGAAATGAATGCTTCTGCACAAAAAAAAGCATTTCGCTTGTTTGACGCATTGCTTGAGCGCTGCCTTTACTCCGATTAATATCAGCGTCAATGAAAAATGTTGCATTTGGTTTGCTCTCGATTCGATCGTTTCACGATCGTAGATTACATTTCTTTAGGAGTCATTCTGAATTTGAGTTGTTAATTAATACGTGGAACAATCGACGAGTGAATCATTCCACTGATAGAAATCCAGAACTTGCGAGTTATATTTTTTGATCATTGCGAATCACTTGCTGAGAGAGAATTTTTTGTGAGAGAATCACATGATTCACTCGAATGATTCAGAATCTCTCTTATGATTATTTTTCTTATGAGCCCCACAGTTAGTCACCACCGCAAAGCCAGGCTCTCTTTCTACTGTTGACTTTCTTTCAAGGTGTGCATCTTCAAGCCATATTTCATTATCTATTCTTCAGTTAAATCATTTTGCATTTGATGCGTTTCTTATGGCGATTTCCGACACCACTTTCCACCAGATCACCCCTTAGATTCTGTCAACGACCATTCCGAAATCTTGTGAAAGTAGAAAATGTTTTTTTTTTTGATTCAACAACTTCAAAATGGGACATCGTCCACTTGAAATGAGATTCTAGACCAAATAATAATTCTACTTAGTATGAGTGAACAGAGGGAAATTCCGAGCTATTTCATTCTTCACTTTATACTGATGAATTTATAGTAGAGAGATGATTTTTCACCGTACTAAGTAAGATTCTGGTTGAATTTTTAGATGGATGAAGATCTGGAGTATGACGATGACGAAACGATTCAAGCATTGATTAATCGGCATGTTCTTGTTTTTTGTATGGTCCATTTTTCGGTTTCGATTTTTTTTGGTTTTCTGAATGCGATGCGCTTTTTATGCGTTCCAAAACGCATCCTTATGATCAATAATGATCGTGTATGGTGATCATATTCATTCCCTTAAATTCATTTTGATCATTTTTGGGCCATTTTAATTCCAAGAGACAATCGAATTCAATCCGCTATTGTTGAGTAATGCAACGATTAATGATTCGCAAAGGTTTCAGACAGAAAATGGAGTTGGAAATGTTCGTGGAACGGCAACGTCGCGAACTTCAGTTGGCACGTCAACGAGTTCGACAGTCTCGAGCGCATTTGCCGAATGCGTTCGTTGGCTCTACGTCAATGTATGAGACAAGTTCGGGTACTAGTCCAGCTGGTATAACGCATTTGCCGTTCGCAAATCCACAATTCTCGCATATCACCAACGCTGCTGCCACCACATCGTCCACACAGAACTCCTCCCTGTCACTGCCGCCCAGTCCACCGCACAATCCACCACTTCAGTTCGATTTCTCTTCGACAACGCTCTCACCGAGAGATTCCAAAGATCCCAAAGTTAGTCGATGTTGTGATGTCTTTTATTCATTTCTGTTCGGTTAAGTGCTCTTCATTCGTTAAGATGTTTTGTGCGTTGATTGATTAACGGTTCATTTGTTAGCACTTCATTAGTTATCTTTTCATCGCCATCGTTATTCGTTCGTGTTGAAATGTTACATTCGAATGGTTTTTCATCACTATGAATGATCAGCGCAATAGAAAAATAAGCCATTAAATTGTTGAGTAAACTCTTTTATTAAGTAGAGTTCATTAAGAATCCGTACTCTTGTCGAAGTGTAACGTACTCTCGAATGTTTGTTTGTGTTGCAAGCAGTTAAATCAGTTCTGAGCAATTTCATGTTGACATATTTAAACGGCTCACATATCACGCACTACGTAAAGAAGAGAAAAGTAAATTGCCGGTTTCTTGGCATTGATCAAGTACAACATTTCGGGTTTTGTTAGGAGAATGAAAAAATGTACAGTGGAAGTTAGGGTAGGGTGTACGAGCAAAATTCATTCAGATATTTCATTTATAAACATTTATAAACAGAAGCAGACTTTTTTTTAGTGATCGGTGGAAATTGTGTTGTTACTCAGTTGCAGTCAACTTGATTCTCTCCACTTCACATTTATAGTGATAGAGATGGATGTCAATAGTTTCACTGATGATAGACTGATTGTTCGTAGAATGCGAAGCAGGATTTGACTAGGGCACAAATATGATATTTGATCAATCGTAAACAGAGCGTCTCGTTTAATGAATTCCAGAAGAGTGCTTCGAGAGACTGTGTAATAGTCAGATTTCAGTGTCCTTGAAAAATTTCCACTAGTTTTCTGCTCGCTGACCAATTGCAGCATTGAATTCATAAAAAATAAAACGATCTCTTCAATATCTTTGTCGTAATCAGCATTTCATGAAAACAATTTTCTTCAAAAGCCTAGAACAGCACTAGTTTGAGAAATGACAGTCAGCAAACACTGTGAAGTTGTTCTTCCCGTCCTCTCAAGTAGTACCCATAAACGGGAGCAGCAGATATTCGTCGAAGATGAATTGTTCGTGAATCGAGCTTCCACTGTACACATAATACAAGATTGCAGGGTGCAGTTAACGTGCAGATGCGACGTAAAAGGGCAGAATCTGTGGCGGTTGGCGGTCGTCGTCCACCGTCCGTGGATGCCGTCCTTCTAAGACCGAAACCGTTGGGATCGTCAGTGCTCAATAATCATCAAATTGTTCAGCTCAGACAACAACAGCAATTGTTGCAAACAACTGATGCCACTAGTAGTAGTAGTAGTAGTATTGCAGCAGCAGCAGCAGGTGTGCCTACGAAAGCGCTGCGATTTTCTGATTTTGAGAATGCACTTCAGAATGCAATCTATAACGGTTCATCATCCATCATCTCACCACAAAATGATCACAAATTGTCGACATCCGTCGAAAGAGTGAATAGTCCGATGACATCCACAAATGCAAATGCACACCAACATCAACCACAGGCAGTTTCGTTAAACGATGAACATTACAAGTCACGTAATCGTCTTAGTTTGCCACCACAATAATGAATGAGATTTTGTAACTTCCAATTTGAAATTATTACATATGCATATTATTATCATTATCACTATTACTGTTATTATTATTGTCGCTGATATCACTTTTATACGAGAGTTAGACGATAGATTACTACTGTGTATGTTTTTGAATGGTGTTGATGCGTTGTTGTTCGTTTTGAAACGTAATTTATTCATTCAATTGATCAATCGCTGATTGAAGCAGCTCTTATTTCTCAACGATCACGTTGATAATAGATCTTAATTTTGGTCGTTTTATTCGCGAATATGATAGAATAATCACCACTTGTAATTATCATCAAATTGTTCGAATTGAGACGAATTATTCGATTCGTTGTAAAGTTTCCAATCATTCTAATTTGTTTTATTTTAATTCTGTTCATCAAATTTGTTTTATCTCCGTCTTATTATCATCATCATCTCAACAGCAACAGTTATCATCAGTTTGCGACGTTCTTGTGAACAGAAAGCATACTTTGAAGATGAGAAGCATGCTGCAGTTTTCTTTGAAAGTATCGTTTTTCTCTGAAGTTTCAGTTATTTTCTCGTTTATTCAGTGGTGTTGATTGGTATTGTGATCAGTTGTTGAGTCAGCATCGTGTATTGTTGCACTCATTCTAAGAACACTCCACATTCGCTCAAGTATTGTTGGAAGAGGTCTCGCTGAAATCGCAATTTAAAAATCCCATCCGAGAATTTCAATGGGACAACGAAGGTTTTAAATGAAGATGAGAGGAATAACACGGCGAGGAAAGGTACGTACGTGATGGAGAAAGGGAATATGAAGAGCAATTGTTATTATTATGTATTATTATTTTGTTTTTATGATTATTATTATTATTATTATTAAATGTTAATTGATTTGTCAGTTTGCATAACATTCGAAATGCTGATTGTTTCTTTTTTTCGTACTTTTGTACTTAATTTATACAATCTACCGGGTCGCTCTGCTCATCATTTTTTTAACGGCGGTTTTCGCAGTTGCTGTGGACACTTCTTTTTGTACTCAGTCGATTTGATGTTAATTTTATCGAATAAATTTCTCGCATTTGATCAATCAAAAATTCTGTTGAAAGTTCAAAATCATTACGAACTGAATCATTCAGTTTTGTTCATTCCAAAAAGAAAAATTCCAGATGAGTTGTTTATATAATTCCCCCACCGTTTCATTGAGGCCAATGCTCTCGATACTTCGTTTGTGTTGTCGTTGAAATCATCGGAGAATTTCGGTTTGATTTTTGTCCACTTAAAAATTGTTTACGATTATTGAAATCCACCCAACCGGTTCTTACGTTTTCCTCTGATAAATATTTTCAAATCGACTGAGAATTTATCAGTGAAGAAGAAGCGTTTAAATGCAGCTATTGCTTTTGCTTTCCGTCTTTTGCACAGTTTTGTTTCCAGAGGTTGTCATCATCTGTTTGCGTTTGATTGTTTTCATTTCGTGTGTACCGATCACCAACCTTCTCGTGCTGTTTTTTCTAATGAGCTTCAATGCTCAGTCATCAACCGTTTTTATCGACAATACTGTCGCGAGTAATCATTAGGTATCGGTCAATAAAGAGAAATTTCTCCGAATATACTTACAGAAATTCTTATTTGGTTTGTTGCTTGGTACATATACGACGAGAAAAGTTTTATTATATTGTATTATTGAATGTGCCCACTCTGGTTACTACTGGTTTTAATTCAATATTCATTCTGAATATATTATATGTTATTATAAAAAATGTAATTTTGTGTTCTGAAATTGTTGTTGTCGTTCGTTTCGTTCAATTCCACACATTATTATTATTATTATCACCGTTGTCGTTGTTTGGCTTACCAATTTTATGAAAAGAGACGCATTGTGAAACACACACATAAAATTATGCTTTAATTGTGTTCTCATTAAAAAGTTTTCCCTTGTATTATTTTATGTCCATTGAGACGGCATTCTGTATTTCAGCTTTTTGCTTATCATTCCACATCGTTAGTTTCATTCAGATTATGACTGATTCAATCGATCATTGCTTTGTGAGAATTTTGACATGAGAAGTTAGTGATATAGAACATTTGAAGTGGTTCCTTCAAAATTTTATCAATTTTCCGTTTCAGATTTAGTTCACTCGCTTCATTGCATTCGTTTCTCAATGATTAGTCGTCGATTAGGTGAGCATAGAATGAATGAATTCAACTGAAACACAAAAACAGCGTACTATACGTGAAATCTTTTCATAGTCAATAATGAGAACATGAATTTATATTAACGAAGTAATCGTTGTTCGGTGAGTAGATTTGTCGTGAAGACATCCTGTTGCATCAACGGGAGATTACTCGTTTCTGAGTGATTTGCATTCATTGTGATCAATTGAACGTGGCTCATTTAGTCAGTCAGTCATTCACGACGTCTTTGTTTGCTTTGCATTCATTCGTGCGCTAATTTTGTTTTTGACTCGAATGGGACAACCTAATGCAATTTGTTGTTGCCCTTTTCAGTGTGTGTGTGTGTGTTTGTTTGTTTGTTCGTGTGTTTATCTCTTCTAATTGAGAAGATAGGATTTATTGTGTATTGTCTGAACCACAATTAGATTGTTTTTTTTCTAAATTTAAAGATTTCAATGAAATCATTGCACTTCAATGCTTTCAAACATATTACAAGTGGCCGAAAAACTGATGAAAGTCGTTTTTCGAAGGAATAATTTTAAAGGAAGCATGCTACAACCACATTGAATGAACGTTTACCGGCGATTGTTTCCACGTCACTTCGATCCAGTACTGATCGAATTTCAACATTTTCAGGAGGGAATTTCATCAAATTTACCACAAGTCTTACCAAACAAGCCATTAAAAACTACTTTTATTTGACACACCAATTATGCACTAGTACCTTCAAACGTGCGGTTTTTGTAATGAAACATTTCATCTTTGCTAAATGTTAAAGCAATACTTCAGTTGGCATATTTGCAGTTGGTGAGTCAAATATTACAACGTTGATTTGCACATTTAAGAATTTTGATTTATCGCATTTCCAAAACATTTAAACAAAAATAATAAGTTAAGAAATATACCAATAAAGCAACATTGATATGAAACACAAGTTGGTTGGGCCAAGTTTCGGTCGGTCGCTCGAGAAGCAGAGAATGACGATGATTTCTGAACAATAAAAGTCCATCATGCATCAACACAACATCGTCACAACTCGCTAATTTCGGATAAAGTTTGATGTGTACCCTTATATGCGTAAACATTGAATCAGCGACAGCGTTCCACGTTTCCGTCATGATCGTTGATGTTTTATTTACGCAGCTGATAGCAGCGAATGCCGTGTTTCTCTTTCTAGCATGCTTTTGATGCATCAGAAACCAATTGTCCTACGAAACTGGTTTGTTTGAGAGATAAACAAGCTCGTTATGCACTCACGTCTCGAAAATAATGTGTTTTACTCGGGAATTTCGACCCTCTTTTCTAGAGTCGGAACGCGTCAAGCATTAAGCATGATTCATGAATTTAATTTGTTCCTGCAGTAGAGAAGAATTGATTGTTCCATAAAGTGGAATTCATACACGAAGAATAAAACTCATTCAGTATGAAGGCAGATCATATTCGAGATAAATGTCGAGTACAAAAACGTGTATGAACTTTTATTACAGTTGAGCAAATTCATGGAACCGTATTTGAAGAGCTGTGACAATAGAGAAGTCTCGATCGGTCAAACACATCATTTCGGATATCCGTTAGTGCATGAAACGGATTTTCGAGAAGTATCGCGTAGATTCATCTCGGGAACAGTTGAATGACACGTTCTGCATAAGAGCAAATGAAGTATCTTTCGTTGTGGCAGATAGGTGCTTCTGATTCATCGCCGAATACTTGATTTGGATGTGTCGAACAGCGATGCATTTCGTTCACAATTATTATAGTTTCCGTAACAACTTCACGGTACAATTATCATTCCTTCTAAAGATTGTGCTGCCATTTCTAATCGCACTTTAGCAGCTTTCATTGCAATGGATAATGGATAAGTTCATTAGTGACGGAATAAATGCCGCTTAATGCAGCAGTCATTAACAGATGAATCTCTGTTTGGCTCCGCCTGTTTATTCGCTATTGACGTCGTATGAAACATTTTTCGTTCAACGGATTTTAAGCATCCACTTTGATTCGTCATGTAAATTTACATCCTCATCTCACGATCAGTTTTATCTACAAACACATTGTTTTATGGAAGTTTTCATTAACGTTAGCTCACTTGCGCCTTTATTTTTTAAGAAATTCTGCTTCCTGCTCTGCTTTAATTTCTGATTGTTCTTATCAAAGAGTTGCAAACCGTAATAATATCAACAAGTGGCCGGTGATTACCAAACTTGCAACTGACCTAAATGCAGCTCCCGAACTAATGATCTCCTGTAGAGCAACAGTTCAATTAGGCAACTTTAGTGCGGAGTATCGACATCAATCGAGAACACCTCTCCATTGAAAATACTTCGTTTTGCACATATATTCTTGCGGCTTTAATGTCATGCTTTATCGAAGACTCGTGGAATATCAAAAGGTTCTTCGACGATTTTTTAGCTTAATGAAAGCCAGAACATGAAACATTGCAAAATTTGATGATCATCAATTCGATGATATGGTGAATTTACATTCATTCTTATTGCTTCGCTATACAGCCAATTGTGCGCTACACTATGGAAACGCTTCATATGAAATAGTTATGATAAAATTTACTAGCTTTCGAGGAACACTGTTATGAGAATTACATTTGATGTGCTTGTATACCGCAAAAATGATTGAACGACTATGCGAGAGCTGAGATTTTGGTGTAGAAAAATGAAACATTTATTTTATGTGAAACATTTTATGATATGAATTTTATGCGATGAATAATTGTTATGTAATTGATGTGTAACGAGTGTAGTTGAGAACGGTGGAGTGTTGAAAAAGAAGACGGAATGGTTGATAATGCAACTGATGGCCGCTTCTGAAACGGTCGAGGATGACTGCACGAAGATAGGAGAATTTTGATGCTGATCTGATGAGAAATACATTACAACAGTCAAGATGCTGGCAAATTCAGCGAGCAACAGCCACCTTTAGTCATTTGATGAAATGTAACATAATATGACGACTATATGATATGGTGTATTCACATTCATTCTTCACAAACACATCATTCACTTCCTTTCAATAATATTTTGCGCTATTGCAATAGCAGCAGTGCATTTAGCAAAGATATTCACTCATTATCATTTTCAAAATTCTATTCAATTTTATTGCTTCATCTATAACATTCTATCATCAATCTACTAAAAATATCCGTATTTGCCCTTTTATAAATATCTCTTAGTTATTTGCAAGATTAAGTTACGAAATCAGCAACAAATCGCTAACCAATCCTTCAATACGTTGTGCAATATACCATATGATCATTTATCTATGAAACGGAATGTAGTCTCCTGCATCCTACGATAACCATCAAATCTTATATGAACTGTTAGACATATGTTAAGGATGGCGAACTTTCACGTTTCCAGACGACGTATTTTCACCCCTTATTGTAAGAGGTTTGTTTCGGAACTCTAATCGGAATATCACATCAAATAGAACACGTCATGCGAATTACCATCATTCTAAACTCGCACAAACTTCTCGGCAGTCGCAATATCCCAAATATTCAGCCATACACCGGTTCTCGTCCTCATTTAATACGCCCTCTGTTTGTTGTTAGTGGAGGTTCACGTTGAAGCAGAACAATCGCTGGCTGAGTACCTAAAGTGATGTAATTCATCTTTTTTGCGAGTTAATATGCTCCATGAAATCAGCATTTAATAATACCCTCTCAGTTAATTCAACGTGATTCAATTGTGATTGACATTTATAAGCATGCAATGTGGACGAATTCAATAGTTACGCATGTGAAATGACGAAGATAAAGTGGAAGTGAGGTGATTTAATAAAGCAGTTTAATAAAACGATACATTGCTTAGGTCGTCGTGTCAAAGAAATAATGTGAATTTAATGTGCCTTGAATAATGTCCGTCATTCACTCATATCAATATTGCGTTTATGACAAAGGTTAATACAACAACGAGTGAACTGAGTTATCGCCGAAAGATTTCGTACTTTCTCATTCATATCACATATCACTCGATAAAGACAATTTACAACAACCCTGAAACGTTTCCATCCGTTGTCTGCAAATGTACTTGTTGCTCATATGAATAGAGAGTAATTATCAGATGTTATTATAGTTTCCTTATGTCACCGTTTTGACATGCCTTTATTATTTATTACCACTCGATGTTCGTTGTTCTTGCCTCATTCAAATTCCTCAAAACTACATCGCACATCATAAAATAATACTTTCCTAAACATATGTCTTGCAAAATGCGAATGAAATCGCCGACAACATAATATTATCCAATGATGATGTAGAATTGTAATTTACAACTAGCACTGATGCATCGTTACAACGAAAACAATTGTAATGTTATTAAAATTTCGTGCAGACTATTCATAAATTTTTCAACACAAACGTATAAAATGTGCTCTTCTGTTCTGTAATTTTAGCGATTTCGAGTTGAAGTGGTAGTTGATTTTGGTCACTTGTGAATTCTAAAACAGCACAGAATGCGTATATGAATGTGAATGATTTGTGTTGAATAATTTCGCTTAATTGGTCACAAAATCTCTTCAAAAATTTGGTTTATTTCGTTTTTATCATTCCTCACTGATCTTCATCGCCACTGGTTCTTGCCAATTGAAGATGATGCATGGCAATCGCTCGTCAATTAGTTTTGTGACAACTCTGTTATCGGATCCTCTGATTGCATTACGAAACGTTTACCAAAAATGAGTGACATCTATATTTATTATTCATATCAGTTAATCGAAAACCCATCAATGCCGTCGAAAAAATGTCAGATCAATCAAAAAATCAGATAAAGATCAGCTATAAAGACGGAAGAGAGTTTCTCTAACGCTATCCTCAGGTGTAATTTTCTGTCTCATTAAGTGCTAATGCTTTATTTTCATAATGTTCGAATATTTTCTTTGTTATGTTGATACTTTGCAATGCGTAATTTTCACGAAGTTGACTCATAATCACTAAAATAGAAATTCTCAATTTGATGGCACTTGGGTTATCACTTATTCATTGACTTATTCAAAAAATTTAACAAGATAGATTCTGAATCGTTTCAGTCTATACATCAGTAATAGTTGATTGGGAATATGGTGAGTAAGTATAAGTGAGACTGCGTGATAGCGCGTAGTTGTGATCTGTGGTGTTTTCGTTTGATTGCTCTGATGCAGTAGTAACAATTAAATTCATCCCTCAACAACTCACGATCAACGATAGTCACGCAAAATACTCAAACAAGATTTTTTTGAATGCAGCAGCTTTAATCGTTCTAACGTTGAGAGTTCACGTCGCCTTCAATTGAATTGTAATTCACATGTCAAAAGCATTTATCGATTTGCAGTGAGTGCTCTTTCTTTGGCTATAAACAAGTTTATACTGAAAGTATTCGGTGAAGTTCGCTGAGTGGTTTGAGTTCATCATACGTCATCCATAGATTCCTGGTAACATTCGTTTCGTGTTTGTGACTAAAGTGTAAAAACGACTTCGAAAGGACAAGAGGTGCCGCGCCTAAAAAGTTGAAAAACTCCATCGATTCAAAGCAGTTTAAGACAAGGTGTTGTTTCGTCACGATAATCCACGAATCAAAATTTCTAAGCGTAAAATCACTTCTTCATAGTCAATAGAAACTCTTCAGTGTGAGTGACTCAATCTTGTGTCGAGTCCGTGTTTCATTGATCAAACGAGCACTTTTCATCGATCAGAGTTCATCTCGGTGGCTATTTCAATCATCTGATGATCATTTATTTGACTCACGAAACAATCTTCACTATGAGTGATTGAGTCTTAGATTGCTCGCATGAGTGCTTAGTGCTTACTCGATAACAACTTCACATCAGACGCAGTGAAAGTGACGAATGTGTTATTGATGGCTAATCCGCTATGGCGCTGTCGTCAGTATTGCTGATAAGATGAAAGATCTACAATGAGGTCACAGATGGTCAATTATCAATGACTTTATTGCGTATTATATGTCGACCGACGCATGCCTCTCCCTTATATAGTTACAATCGTTTTCAAATCTTCACATGCTGATTAAAATTTTTCTAACTCGTTCTTATCGCTCAGTTACACTTTCTTTATTCAATCTTAATCTGGTTGGCGCCAATTTGCTAAATCGTCCTTCATCGATACTGAATTTCATTTTGAGCGAGTCAGTAGCTTCGTTTTGTTCACTTGATCGATTGGCGTCTTCCGTTTCATTGCCTTTCGACGACGAACAATCGCTGCTATGTCTGTCCAGAAACGAAGGAGGAGAAAACAATCTCCGATCTTCGAATGATTAAAGTTCCAATTTCAGTTTCACTATCGTCATCGTACTCTTAAGGTCACATTATGCTTAGGGAAGTAATGAATTAAAATGTGTTATCGTTATCTTTTGGAACATTCGAACTGATGGTTTGTCGTAAACAATTTGTCGTATCATATCAGCGCAAAAGTACAAAAGTTAGAGGTTGTTCGAAGAAAGATTTCGAATGACCTATAACTATCATCACGTTATCGTCGTCCACATTAACCATATGCCACTAAATTCTACTCGTTCGAAATATTCTTCACACAGCTAGTTCGTCTTCATTATTAAGTGCCCGATCAACTGCATCACAATGGCATGACTACTAACTCCCCAAGCGATAGACTGTCGAGAAAATCGCTCTGTGGAGAATTGACAACAATGGTGATTGTGACAGAAGATTATTGGAAGATGTTCTTATTAGAAGTGATAACACCCTTGAGAATAAATGAGCGATTGCCCATTCAAAAGATGCGCGTTGACGAGAGATAATATGCAATGATAAAAATTTTATTTTTTCGAATCTGATCGTGGGTATTCGTTTCGATCATTTTCGATAGAAGTGCTTTTCAACACGGATCTTACTGTTTCGCTCACATTCATTATTTTTATTACTTTTAATTTCTATCGGTCATTTTCATAATAAAAGGTGCTTCAAATGACCATTTCGTCACATAAAATAACAAAGTTTTGTCTCATGTTATTGGTCGTTCTCAATTGATATATTCGCATGAGAATTTCTTCATCCCATTCTAATGAGCAAATTCTTTTAGGTATATTGTATTTGTTTGTGTATATGTGTTCAAATGTGTGGGAAATTTATACAGTTGTAGTTCAATGCAATAAATGAAATTCTCAAACGTAGTGATCATAGTTTTGAGTTAACAAAATTATTGTATTCACGCATTTTTGCCGTTAACCCAATGAAAGCATTTCGTGTTGAAGTTCAGTAGTCTTATATGTATGGGAAATTTTTATATGTATGAGAAAAAAGATTTATTAAAATTATTTCTGTTCAATTATATTGATAACCGCAAAGTTCTCGTATGCAGTAGGCAAATCTAACTGATAATCGAATTGTCGAGTGCCTCGCTGAATTTGTTCAGAGTTTTTCTTCGCTGATTACCGTCAACGAGAATGCCAACAATTTTACCCATATCAACTCCACCTGAATATCCACATATCAATTTCATTCTCTGTTGTCCACTTCACATTGATATGTCATGAAACTGCTCATTTTGCGAGCATAATAAAAGTGCGTAACGATTCTCTCTCACTTCTAATATACTAGCATCAGTTGTTGTTTTTTTGTAACAATGCGTTTTGTATTCTCCATCACCTCACTATAATATTTCAACACGCCATAAATCAACCGTTCTGAGTGATGGATGATGGCTTTAGTAAGCACAGAATTCCAATAATACCATATGTATGAATGATTCGTTAAAAAAACAATCATTTCCTCAGAGTATTTCGGTCTAATTTTTTTCACTTTATTTTTAGCTCAGATATTTGCTTTGTTGTAGGTGCTCATAAAGGAATACTTCGAAAATTTACTATGCAAGAAGAATGCATTGAATTGTGTGATTGAGAAAAAATAGATTAAGAAGGTGCCACTGAATCAGAACATCTGCATCTGCAGAGTGGATGATGAATTTTGTGTGTGGCAAAAATATTTCTAAAACCTTTTATTCTTTTCTTTTGCGTCGAAGATCTGTTTGTGTAGGAAGGCAATTATTGTACCATTTGATTTCGGTACTGTTAGGCTGAGCAATCGTATGAGATCCTGTGTGAAGCGATCACCGTTCAACATTTGATCACTGATATAAGATTCAGATATTATTTTGTAGTTTTATTGATATTTTGAACGTGCTTAATCAATTTCAGTCCCCTCTAGTTGTTTTCACTTTGCGTCATACAACTTCAGATCTCGCACTGATTTGCAGATGACTATTGGCAATTGCCAGTTGGCATCATCGTTTCGTCCACTTTGCAAATCAGCACTTCGATCCGTTCGTAGATTTCTCACCAACGGCACTGTGCAACTCAGAAATCGTCTTTGCAAATCGAGCCGAAGCCATCGAATCACCGCTTTACCAAATGATTTACAACTAAACATCCTATCGTATCTACCACCTGAAGATGTGCTCAGTGCAAAATTGGTTTGTCGCCAATGGAATGCGCTCATCAATCGCTATCCAACTTCGACTCATCGATTCCCGATCGAAATAACCATCAAGTAAGTTAGTGTTTTTGTCTATGTTCATGGCTCGTTTCATCTTTGGTCTGCCCATGACTTGCGGTTTTGACCGAATATAGCGATGATTACTTGATAGTTGAAAGGCATCTGTATTGATGCATAATGCATCTCTTGTGTGTCATCAAGGATTTCCGTTAAAATGTTCATCAGTTAGCAGCAATTTTACCAAACGATCCCAGTGAGGAATATGTGCAGAAATCGCTAGCATAATGAAAACTGCACTGGCGAAAAGGTATATAAAAGCACCTGAAGAAAGAAATTCATTGAGTAAACTTACTTCTTCTAGGAATCCTGCAAATGGGAATTGCGAAGTTTGGGTAGAAGTCAAACAAACTGCCAGCAACTGTTTCACGAATGCTCATCAGTTGTTTCCACAAAAGTTCCAAGTCACATTCGAGAAGCTGGAGTCATGGAACGATTTGCTACAACATTGCATTGTTGAGTCGATTGTTTTGGATGGTAGCAATCGTTCGAAGAAAGCGAAATTCAAGCCGAATGCGGCAAATCAACTCGATGATTATATTATTGAGCGTATCTGTAATCTTCTTCGACGACTGAACGCTTCGAAACGTTTGTGTGAACTCCAAACGTTCACTATGTGTAATTGGACTATCGCTGAGGTGAGAACAAAACGATCTCAAGTAACTGAACAATCGCCATAATGTGATCATAGTGCACATTCAATTCTGTTCGGATACTGACAGATTTTCGTGACAATTTTCGTTAATTTCCTTTGCATCACAAAACATGACATTATAGCCTTCCAAATGTCACTGCGTTATTGTGATTTAGTCAGTTTCTGTGGCATTTCACATTGCTGAATAACTCTTCGAATCGTTGATTTCATTGTAAACGATTGGAAAGAAAACGTTCGAATATTGCAGAATCAAAGTGCCCCACTACAGCAGATGCTAAAGATGGCCATTTCGGCTCCGCTTCAATCGTTTCGTCTGAACGCATGTCGTGGTATTCGTGGCAAACTATCGCCATGCATTCTAGCATCAATCTTCAAATCTAACATTCAAGTACTCTCAATTCCATCACCATTTCTATCATTCATCATCTGAATTTGCTCACATTTAATGTCCACCTATTAGTATGAGTCTGTTACATTTTCGAGCAGTGATATTCGCTGATGTTCATCAACATTAAACTCAACTTTTAGATCCTTGAAGTCGACTTCCAATACTTCTACAACCGTATCTATGAATTGTCAATGAGTTCACACCTGCTAAACGCGTTGTTATCGGATGAATCATCCACTGCACCCGCACGTACTCTGCACATCAAAAATATCCCATATGCCACCGAAAAAGTGTTGGATTTAGCGGAGGTTTGTGCGTAGTTGTTTGTTCATTTTTATAAATGCTAAGTGCCAATTGCTTTTGTATGAATTGGATTACTGTTCTATTTGGTACATTTAAACGCGGTGTTTTTTGACGATCAGTTGATAGGTTGTCATTATCACGTCTTTGGTGAATTTATTGTGTTCATCTAAACAGACATCAATCAGAAAAATTTCTTCGTGACCCAAATTTCCTCGCAAATTCTAATTTTAGTTCACAACATCGAGATCCACTTGAAACAGTTGTTTCGTTCGTCGATAGTGCGGAAGTTATCTTCTCGTGAATATTTCTGTACTTAGTGATTTTCAAAATTTTCACGCTTCCATGTATACAGATAGTAATGAAATGGTTAGTAAAAAAATGCAACTTCTTCAGCGATGGTCAAGGCAAAAAACGCTCGCTTTCAATGGTAGACTGATATTACGGGTGGCAAACGCTACAGATGTGCTGCCAATACGACATTTAACAAAGCATCGCCTTACAAATCAGCATCACCCTAATTGTTTCATGGAAATTACTGTTAAAAATAAGGTTAATTTTACTGTAATCTGTAGTTTGAGCAGATTATATTTTCGAAGCACTGCTTTTCAATAATGCTAATTCATTCCTATTTTCCATTTTTAAACTGGATGATTACAGTCTGTCGCATGAATGTTATAGATTTGTTAATTGATGTATTTGCTTCAGAATACAATACAACTGGAAACTGGTGTCGAAATAAATACGGGTGCGCCTCTGAATTTACGTATGAATGCGTATAAAGTAGGCGTAGATCATTTTTGCGGTAGAGCAATAACAAGAATACATGTATGTTTATGTTGCGATCATCCTTAGTGTTGAGAAGGCAACATTTTAAATGCCTCACTTGATTCTATGCAATTCATTGAGTATTCAAATATTCCCGTCCTTGACATCCATTTTTTTTCTGATTTTATGCTAAATGATCCTTTTACTGTGCCACTTTCATCATGAATTCAGATACTGATAAATTTACAAAGTTTCCAATACAGAATTAGGTTTGATTGGTTCTGGTACATCAAAACATTCATTATTAAATCAGATGTACACTTTTCAAGGTTGTAAATTGTGGTTCAAGTTGTATCGCTGTGAACGTGCGATTGAGTAATCGCGAATGTCATATGGAGCCAAATTTTTTCGTTATGTTCGACACAAAAGATCTCTATCTGACAACTCCAAACGATCACAAAAACAACGATTCGGTACGTGTCAATATTCGGTGGCTAAAATAATCGACAGCAAGCGAAAACTCTCCAATATGTTCCAATAATGACGGATTCCGTCACAACTGATCACCCGTCAAACTCAAATTCACTCATAAATCCTACAATAACATTAAAACATTCCACACATCTGCTCATAATTGCGCGAAAGGTTTTGTTCAATCGAATTGTGAGGAAAACGAATTTCGTTTACGCGAAATCAAAATCGCACGAAACCATCGCTTCGGGTGTTTGTAACTGAATTAATGAACGAATGCAGTGATATGAAGTTGATGTTTTGTAAATTCGTTAGGGCATTTGAGTCAAACTCGTAATCGCATTCGCATGATTTCGTCGCGAATTGACGTGATCACATTCGGTATAGTTCCAGCTTCTTTAAAATGTGAACATGGAGCGGTGAGCATTGAAAAACTTGTTAGATTCGAAATGTTAGCGATAGAAACAATGGGAATTCACTGTAGAATCAATATCTTTCATGGGAATAACTCAATTTGATAACTGAGTGCTGCACTAATTATTAAGATATAGAATTTTCCGTTCTGAATGCTCATTTTCTTAAAAAAGTGTTAATTCACTCCAGCAAAGATAAAAAAGTTGAATTTTTGACTTTCGATATTGTTATTTTTTGAGAGAATGAATGATTTTTGATTTTATACCATCGAATGCATTATGTTTCTTCCTAAAAAAGCTATCGTTTGAAAATAGTCAGCAATTGATTGAACAGTAAAATAATTTTATTCGGTGCCTTAGGCGGATCCAATTGACTTGAATTATTGATATTACTGTGAATGTCATAGCAAAGAAACGCCATAAACGTAATTTAATTATGTGAGCGATCGACTGAACTGAAACTTCGATTTTTAGATTACGATTATAAAGTGCTAAATGGTTTTTTTTTCAGATTTGTTTCGAATGTTTTCCATTCGCCAATCTGCCAACAGTACTGTTCGATCCGGCTTGGTTCAGTCCAACGGCTTCATATCAAGAGTATTCCGTTCGACTCAATCAAATTCTCACTTAGCTGGTTTTATCAATGCCATCCGTGCTGAAGCAACAACAGTGATCTCTCATTTACTGATTATTATCCTGAACTTCTTAAAAGCATCAATTATTTGATTGTTGCCATTGAAAATGGAGGAGATTTCCGCATTTCGATTGAACGTTTATCTCACTTTCAACTGTATTTTTTGAGTTTGTTGATTTATTGTTTTTTTTGAATCGGTTGATATTTTTGTAGAATTTGTTGATTTTATTGACGTGTTGATTTTATCGACAGTTTGTCGGTTAAATTATACGATAGTGTGTATTTATGTGCCTTACGAATATCGTTTTTGTATTATTTATGGTACGTTTGTTTCTAGGAATTTATAATATTGTATTTATCCTATTAATTTACAATGGCGTAACCAATCGCACTCGGTCAAGGAGTACGCAAAATTTTCAGCGTTCCATATCACTTGAGAAAAAATATGCATCCATTCCATTCATGTGATGATCTGCGAAAATGTGAAAATTTTTTCGCCGGTTATATATGGAGATGCTGCTGTTGCACACCGCTTCTGGGCGTTTTCATTAAGAATTTATTCACTTCGATGCTGCTTTTCATGGTTTGCATCTCTCTTTGATGCGCAACAACCTTCTCAAATACGCGAACACCTGGTTATGTCAGTTCGTTTTTAATTCCAGTTTTTTTTTTTTTGAGGGGATCAATGGTGCTAGGCCTTATTGTGTTATGATTTAGTACTGAATCATGTTGGTTTTCATGCCATGTTAGCTTTAAATTATTTCCTATTATTTTTCTTCAATCACTTCTTCACATATCTGATATCAAGGTTATATTACGTGTATTTGTGAACGTAATATATTGTTGAGAATGTTCCTTTATGATTGATTTCCTTTGGAAAAAAGCAATGACCAATGACTGCGTTCATTTGAAAGAAGACTTCTTTGCAGGTTATTTACTTTTTATGAAGAGAATCGTTCCAGTTCTAGTCGAAAAGAATTTAACGAAATAATCGTCTGTTCGATTCCGTTCCATTTTTTCTTAATGAATGAAACTGTCGCAGGCAAATTATTCATTCGGGGAGTGAGGGCGAAAGTCATATTATAAGAGCAAATGAGTGCTTTGAATTTTTGGTCGCCCGTATGTGCTTAAATTTTTTGAAGAAGTCTTAAATTTTTTTTGCTGATTAGAAAAAGGTTTTTCTTAATCAGCAAACAGCATATTGAAACCACTGAAAAGAAAAGGACTCAAGGAACAGATGATTGATCATCGGTATAACATTGGCACTGTTCTTATTGCTTATTTCCTAGTATAGGTGATATCTTGATTTTAACAATCTCAGTGATTCTCTTTTGCTACATAATTTGTTATCGTGGTTGTTACGTTGTTCGAACTTCGTATTCTTTTGTGGGGGTGTGAACTCAATGAATATTTTAGCAATAAATCTGATTGATACGGGCAAGAGTTGTTCATTCTGCAAAAGTTGTTTGTTGAGCTTTTCGCAATTGAAAATGATACAATTTATCTTCTGAATAAACTTGCAAATTCAAGCAAGATTAATTCCAGTTTGATTCTCAAAGAAGGCACTACACTACTGAGGAAAAAATTTAGAAAAAAGCGTGCAAGATGTGATGCAGTGCTGTTGTTTTAGAAACGATGTGGTGCTTGAATAATTCGAATCGCTTGTTACGTCTGGATTTTCAGTGATAGCAAAAATTACTCTCAAAGTGGAACAATCGATCACTAATAATCAGTTGACCAGTTCATTCACAATCAGCACAAGAACTGGTTTTTACTTTTGCACCAAAAAAAACCTTTTTCAACGATATCGATCAAAACTGCGTTTGTCACCATTGAGCTGTCATCGAGCGTTGTAGTTTCAACGAATATCACGCAACTTCAAATTGAATCAAGTATACGCAACAATTCTCAGTGATATGACATGTTTCGATGACGAGACGCAATCTCGATCACCTGTCAACACTAATAACAATCACACATCCTAATTGATCCCAGTGCAGATAGACTAAGTGAATCGAAATCAAATATAAGTGAATCAAAATTAGAATATCATCCCGCATTATCTAATAGTATTCTGCTTTCTTTGTAGCATTCATCACGCTTTATTTGCTGTCCTTAACAACTATTCAGAGTGTTATAGATAGCAGCTACCTATGAAAGATTCATTTCCGGTCGACTGCATGTGAATACTCAACAACCATGGATTTTTTTAAGCATTCATTGAGGCCAAAATGGATAACACTTAAATACAGCCAAATGAAAACTTTTGAATTGAGGAAATTCTTTAACGTGCGATTAATTGACAAAGTGTAAAAACGATACGCTTAGCGGTTATCATCATTCAGGGGAGTTTTCCTGTATATTCAATTAGAGTTACACATTTAAGGATAAATTGGAATCTAGCAAAAATAATACAAACTGTATAGCCAAATAGTTGAATTTGGTATCCCACACATTCCTATTGAAATCCCGCCGCTATAAATTATAATTTTCGGTGTGTCGTCAGTGATTTACGACAGAATAATTAAAGTTTGAAAGAAAGTAGGAAGCCATCATGTCCTTTGGGTTGTTTACTTCAACAACTTCTTTGTTTTTATTATCTACAGAATTTTGCCTACTTAAAATAATGGTCGCCTACTCAATTTAGAACTTTTCGAACGCTTCATCAGAGGACCTCTAATTTTGTCAGCACATTTACGATTAGTCATAAATGGGTTCCACATTTACGATTAGTCATAAATGGATTTTGATGGCTTCCTCGTTTCTTTTAAAAACACGAAATTTGCCAGTACCGGCGATTTCGCCAGTGATAAATAAACTCTGCAAGAAATGAATGGCTTATTGGATATGGAATTTTGATGACGATTGCGCAAAAACTGTGTCAGATTGACATTGAGAAATTTCTGATGAAATAATTGAGAGATGAACACTGGCGTATTAATTCATCTTTGCTCACTATGAGCAGTGTAGATGCTATGCAAGTTTATCGATGTGTTCGTCGAAATCATCATCAATATGAAAATTATCTAGTATGATGACAAAAAGAATGAATCGTATCTTATCAATCTCGATGTTCTCTTAGTTTTGCATTTCAAACGAGTTTCTTTTTTCGAATTGCTGCGAACCGGAACAAAGAAACATATTGGAAGGTTTTTTCACAATCTATTACTAGCCGATGTCCAGTTCGCGTTTACATTTCATCAACTGACCACCGAAGAGCTTCCTTCGTTCGTTTCATCACCATTTAATTTTGTTGAGTATATCCAGTTTGTGCTGCATATTGAAGAATGATGCGCTTTGTCATAAGCACGCACATAAGCAAACATTGTCATGAGTGATCTACTGCTCTCTTAAACCGATAGCTGCTGATTTGAAATTCAGAGAAAGGATCACCGCTTCAATAATTCTTCGCTTATGTACTTTCGTAAAAAAATTCTGATTAGCTGTGTGTGCGTGGTGTGCAGTTATTTCAGACATATGCCGAATCCTTGCGATGGCTGCAGAAATATCAGAAGCATTTGAACGAATTCAACGTGAAGTAAAGTTCGATTAAACACAATTTCACGCTTCACGAATGTTTATAACGAAGCACTTCTGTTAGGAGTAACACTCAGAATGGCAAATCGTGAAGTAGATATCTTATAACTAAACATTGCTGGAAGTGTATATGGCGAAAACAAGCAAAATAGAGCAAAAGTAACGTCGTATACCTTGAAGTATGGGTGAGATTTATTGGTAATGAATTGGTAATCGTGAGAAATTTAGTGGCAATCACGATCTGCATTCACTGAACGAACAAAATATTTGAGTGTTTGGAATGGAGTTCATTCGGCAACTAATAATGGTAATCGTTAATGTTTGCTGTTCTCTTGAAAAGTGTTCAATAGCTCCATAAGCCCTCAAACCTGCCTCTTTTTACCCATCTTTATCACGATAATCTTGAAACGCGTTTGTTTATTTCATACGCTCATCATTCAGAATCTCAGGATTTCATCAAGCAGTTAATCACTTTATTAATATCGTTTGAAAATTCTCATAAAATGATCAATTTTCGCTCGTTGAGAATGTCTCAGAAGTGCTTTTTTTCCCAGTGCAAATGACCACCACATCAATGCGATTCAATTAGACGCTCACACAAACAACTCAGGTTTAGATCCATTACGCAACAACTCAGATCGTTTGAAGTAGCTGAGCATCAGGAGCGTGGGCAAGCGAACTTGAACTGTAACGTTGTTAATTGAGTTTTGGTTAAACAAGGCGTGGGAAAGCGATTAGAAATCCATGGAATTTTGACGTGAAAATGAGGGATAATACATGATTAGTCGACGTCATATTGTCAGTGGAAACAATGAATTGTTCAACATGCAAACCTGAACTATTTTTATTTTTGATCACCAAAATCCAGTCGTAACGCAATAACCATGACGATAAGTGGAAAAAAGAATGTGCGATCTATGAGGAGGGAGAAAAGATTCGAAAAGCACACGAAAGATGAAGCATTTCAAGGGTGACTACGGTACGCAAGGTGTGAGATATGGTGCGATAAGACGAGAAATCTTAAGAATGAGATCCGCAACAAAGAAACTGTCGTTTTTTTTTGGAAAAATATGTGAGCCTATTGACTAAGCATGAATGGAATAGCGATATATCTTTCTCTATACGGATCACTCGACTATTGCACATTCACAAAACCTGTGCCGACGGCATCTTCGAAGATTCCAATAATCTGAAAACTTGCTCAACAACAATCCATAACGATCAACTACTTAAGATGTGCAATAATGCATTTGATATCACATTTCGAAACTTCTTCTTCTCTTTCCACCAAACTCACTGGATTAATATTGGCTGATTGGAGACATGCGCAGCAGCGCCATTATGAAAATGGTACGTTATTGTTGGTTACTTGATTCATTTCATTCATTGGTCAGTAAACTTACACTACTTGTATGCGATGCATAGATTATTTGACAGTCTTAAATGTTTGTTTTGGCCACATCGTTTTGTAACTTTCTTCTCATATTTATGCTCAAACGTGATAATCACTGATGAATTATGCATTACATCAAATTATATTTGACGAGAAGAGAAGCGCTTGATTGAGCTGAATGAATCAGTTTCTAGTATCTGAATCTCGTAAGAATCAGTTAAAGCAGCACATGTGCTCTGCAATGTCGTGGGCTTAGATCATTTCAACTTCTGAAAAAGAGTGGTTATATACGAAGTACTGGAGCTGATATAAATTCAGTTACTGTGCTGATTTGTCATAAATTCATAAATTCACTGTGATTGTCTATCGCTGTTTTCAGTTATTATTGATTGTGCTGATTTGCCCATCCGCTTATGGATGTATGTCGTCAGGATGCTGTTGTCCACGGATGAAACCGCTGTGTGGATGCGGTGCAGTATGTGGTGGCGTTGGAATGGGATGGGCAGAGCCTGGAATGGTAATGGGAGGTCCGGGAATGGGATTGGGGAGTCCCGGCATGGTAATGGGGGGCATGGAACCGTGAGTGATCTTCGCGCTATTAGTAGTATCGTTACTGCCAATGAAATGTTCCACCATTGCCTTATCCATGCTCTATTCAATACTTACATTGTGCTCAATTTGATCATTTCCAACCAAATTGGTGGCACTTAGTGAACAATATACTTTCCTGTGGAATATTCGTTCAATGTAGTTGAACATCATGATTTCTTTTCACCTAGTATTCTGAAGTGTTTGTCGTTGATTTTACAAAGAGAACAAGCCTGAATTAGGGGTTCGATCGGAGCGAGATTTTAGCCGTGATGAAATTGAAGAAATATCTTTATTCGTAGTTGGAATGCGTGTTTCGAGCTGATGTTTTGTATCTTTTGTTTCTAGGATACCAGTGATAGCCGTCGATGGTTTACATGCGGCTGGTCCCGTAATCGGAGGAGGTGGTCTCGGTGGTTATGCAATGCCAGGCGGAGGTAACAGTTATGTGATGCTAAGATCAGCAAGCGCAGGTCCTGGTGGTCCTGCGATGCCAAACGGGGTCGGCGAAGCGTTGCCGGGACCAGTAGTAGGCATGTCAGGGTAATTGTAATGATCTGTTTTGTTCATAACAAACATCAATAATCCTTTCAGTTTTCGCGTTGAAAAGTATTAAATGAACGTGCTGACGGATTTTCAATAACACCGTCCATAACTGTGGACGATGTTAACAAAACAATTGATCCTCCCACAGACGGCGAATCGTTTGTATTCACTGCAAAATCAATTCGTTGAATAAATCGATGATGAGATTTCCATCGAAATTCTATTTCTATTTTGTTCGTGAAAAATTTTATTTGCATCTATTGGGATTATGTGACTATGAATTTCAGAGCTCACGCCCCGCCAAATGTGGCTGCAGGAGGTGCTTACAGTGGAGAGGGTGCAGGTGGACAGTTTGATACTGGTATTGAAAGTGGTGCTGAATCAAAAGGTGCTGGTGTCATGGAGGACACGGGTGCAGAGGGTATGGGAACGGGTGCGGCGGTTGAATCTGGCCAAATATTGGAAGGCACATCCTCCGGATCCTCGTTCGATACAGATGCTGAACCGGCAGAATACGATTCAAACATAGGTTCTATATCATCACAACCTTTGCCTGCGCAAGAGCCAGCTCCAGCTCCAGCTGAAGATCTACTTCCGGCTCCAGCTCCGGCTAAAGATGTAGCTTCAGCTGCAGCCCCGGCCCCAGTCCCGGCCCCATCTCCAGTTCCAGCCCTAGCCCCGGCTCCAGTTCCCATTCCAGCTCCGGCTCCCATTCAGGCTCCAGCCCCGGCTCCAATCCCCATTCCAGCTCCGGCTCCAGCTCCAGTCCTAGCGCCGGCTCCAGCTCCAGCTCCAGCCCCAGCTCCAGCTCCGGCTCCGGTCCCGGCTCCAGCTCCGGTTGCAGTTCCATATCTCATGCCAGCCGAAGCTCCATTTTCAACTGCATATCGTGGTTCGCGTCCAGCCCCAGCCCCAGCCCCAGCCCCAGCTCCTGCTCCTGCCCCTGCCCCTGCCCCTGCCCCTGCCCCTGCCCCTGCCCCTGCCCCTGCCCCAGCTCCAGCTCTAGCCCCAGCCCCAGCTCCAGCTCCAGCTCCAGCTCCAGCTCCATTCCGATTTCCAGCTCCGGCTCTGGCTACAGCTCCAGCCGCAGCTCAGTCTCCGTATGCAGCTCAGGCACCACCGCGAGCTTCTGTAGTACTGCCAGTTGGTGAGTACGAAGCGTCACAAGAAGGTGGTTCCGAGAGTGAAATGGACGACGGCTCAGAAGGCGGCACTATTGACGAAGAACCGGCCCCACTGCTTCCACCTCCGCTTAATCCCATCGTTGCTCCGACCACATCAACCGCAGCTCGTCCTCTTCAAAGTTTCGCTGGCTCGATATCGTCATCCGGCTTTGCCAACCAAAACTCACTATCAAATTCTCGCTTTGATGCGTCTTCCGCACAAGCGCAGGCAGTGTCGTCAGTGAATAATGGATACAACGATCAGAATATCGTCGAAGCCGAACTGGATTCCAACGGTTATGTGGATGAGGAGCAAGGCGACATCGGTTATCGCAATCGGCTGAATTTCCTCAAGAAAATACTCAAAAATCGAGTTAGGCACTGATCTGCTCTACTCTGCTCTGATTGTTGTAATTATAGGAGTGATTTTTTTGTTGAGATTTATCAGTGTTTATAAGAGATTATCATTGATATGACTTGTATTGAAGTGTGTTTTTGATGTCGTTCATTTGATTCATCGTTATACCTACCTATGCAATGCAATGAATAATTTTCTTTTGTCATTGTAATTTATGCGATTGCGTATTTTTTGACTGCTTTTAGAAGCAGTTTTGTGTTCGTCGTGTTTGTGTTTGTTTAACTGAACAAAAATTGCATATCTATGCAATTGTGCTCATTGATGTTACAGCACTGAAATGATGTATTGAATGATAAATATTATATTGTGTTGTTTTGAAACACCTCGAAGAAACGCTCATATGCAAATTTGAATGACTTTCTGAACAAGTATTCAACTCATCAGGCCATCTGAAAGCTTCTGAAACTGTCGTCGTCGCATCACCGTAACATAATCGTAAAGACGGAGGTCGGCACTCATCACCAAGCAGCACAATACATTCAATTGCGGAGTTTTTTCGGCTGCCACGAAGGACCGCCGCCGCGTTCAGCTCAAGTGCATTCCTATAATTAGATTCGGCATAAATTGATAAATGTGATCGATTCACATGGGTCATCGATCACTGCCATTGCATCTAACCAGTAAAATCCATTGCAGAACCGTTTTCAGACCAGCTTTGAACGAATCCATCAGTTTTTGTACACTATTCACTATTGAACGATATATAACCACGTTAAGAATATCGAATAACGTAAAGAGAATATTTAATAGCAAGAAAACAACATTCAAAAGCACCATTTTGCACATTTTCAACACAAATTTCAAGGGTTCCGACCAAGCGGCAGGCTAACCTTTGGCGGATAAGCATTCGGTGCTGTGATAGTTTCATGCAGAATGTTACTCAATCTTTTTAAAAACATGCAATCGACACGATCAGCCAGCTTGTTTGAGAAGCGTGGATGCGATTTGGTACAGTTCTCCGCATCGCAATCCGCCTATTGCTATATTAATGTATTGATTGCTCTATAGTGATCAATGTATATGAATGACGAGCGCGACAGCGCTAATTGAAATAGATCTAAGAAAATTGCTATATCTCCTCAGCTAAGCAAAATTGCTCGGCAAAATATATGTTTTCCTGAATGTAGAGATCCTGCTGGATCGAATGATGCAAAAAAATTCATATGTTACTGGGCAAACTTGAGAAGACGGTAGCGTTGAAGGTGCCAACCGAGGTAGTATTAATAGAACACCTATCTCTGATCAACTAAGCCAAATTACTCAGTAAAATTTATAATATTCTGAATCTAGAGGTTCTGCTGGACCGTTTGGTGGAAACAATTTCACATGTTTCCGGGCAAACCTGAGAAGACGGTTAGCTCGAAGATCGCAATCCGCCTATTGCTATATTAATGTATTGATTGCTCTATAGTGATCAATGTACATGAATGACGAGCGCGACTGCGCTAATTGAAATAGATCTAAGAAAATTGCTATATCTCCTCAGCTAAGCAAAATTGCTCGGCAAAATATATGTTTTCCTGAATGTAGAGATCCAGCTGGATCGAATGGTGCAAATGAATTCGTATGTTGCTGGGCAAACTTGAGAAGACGGTAACCTTGAATGTGCCAGTCGAGATAGTGTTGATAAAATACCTTCTATCTCCTCGACTAAACCAAATTGCTCAGTATGCATTGTGGATCTATTAGGCTATCAGTATTAGCAACAGCCAAACGATTTGTCGATAACGTTGGATTGAGAAATTTTGCTCGCTAAGGAAAATGCTAACGTTGTTTGTGGACAACATTTGTGGGCAAGTTCAACGATATCATTCAATTTAATATCGCATATTTCAATAAATGATTTGTAGCGCACGTCTTGATGCATCATAATTTTCTTTGCTTATCGTCTGAAATTCATGTTGCATTGGATGATTTCAAGTTGCATTTAGAACAAAAACTGACGACGATGAGATTTGTGAAAGGAAGGGCGCGGTCTGAGGTCGTTGACATAGATGTTGGGAAGATGATTTTGCTATAGCGAAAGAGATAGATACAGCTGGTTGTCATGTAGTGATTGGCCTTGATCAATCAGTTAAACGCATCGATCGCTCTTTTGTCTTTATTCTTATTTCTCATTGATCCGAACCACAATTCTTCCATTTACTCATTCATTCGTTACATTTGTTTCTTCTCTAAATGATCAATACTCATTCTTCAAACTCACCGGCAGTAAGATCTTCGCTGTTATCATTTTGTTTTTTATTCATTGCTTTACAATTTGAAAGTCAGTCAAAAAGGATCGTTTGATGGAAATAGTCAAAAGAACTTCTAACACTGCACGTAAAACTACGCCCATGTGGGTATTGCGATAGAATTTCCAGCACTTTCTGGAAATTCAGCCTCTGAAAGCAATTTTACAGTTCTAAAAATCCTATTCAAAGTAATTTCACAATGTTCGAGTCATGAATTTGATCAAATTCTTATAAATCATTGCTAATTTGTTATTTGGTAAGAATGTTATTGTTTCTGCTTGGAAGTGAAAATCAACTGATTCAACAGACTGACTGACTTGCTCAGAGAACTGTGGTCATTGAACCGATGTGTGTATGTGAAGTGATAACTGCACATTTCGGATAGCGGATTCAGTCATTAAACCATTCAAATTGAAGGATCAAAGAAGGTGGTCAAATGAAACCGACAATCGAAGTATTTCCCAAATTTTGGCTAACTCAGTCAGATCGTCATCAGCTTCGAACAGGTCGTCGTTTCGCATTAATAAAATCGTTTTTTCACTTCATCAACTTGCCATACCGATTTACCACATAATGTATGAATGATACAGTGAGGGACTAAATTTCAACTTTGAATTTCTCAGAGAGCCTCGAGAAAATTGCGTGTAAATTTTTTCGCACAGTTTTGGTGTGATAATCGTCAGATTCGCCATCAATAATTTGTGTTAATCAGATGGAATATGCGTACGTTCCACGAAGTGATACGCAAATATTGAAAAATCTTTTTTTTTGTTGAGGTCGGCCGTTTGGCAACAAATAATCCATTTTGATTTCCTCCTAATTGAAATTACGGATTCATTCAGTTCATTCTGTTCACTAATTTTGTTCAAGAAGAAATTTTCAGAAAGTCGTCATTAAAAAATGAAGAAATGGAACAGATCGACTGCAGTGGAGTTTTGGTACGATATGAGCCGAAGTCGAGCGATTTGGTTCCCTCATTACCCTTCGCACCTGTGCCTCCTCCTCCTCCTCTTCCTCCTCCTATTTGGTACAGTCCAATGCCATTTCCACAACCAGTTCCCATGTTTATGGCACCACAACTATGTGTACCTTATTCAAAATATCCTCATCTGACACCAGCTCGGGTTGGTGATCGATTTATTTCCGAATGCTTTCCTCACCAATACAAGTTTACTGCTGAATTGACCGTATTGAGTGCAGCAGAACTGTTTCGTCTTTGAATTCACTTCATTTGATAACAATAAGCTAACTACACTCAGACTGATAAAAAAGATGTGCAAAAGCACATTGCTCAATCCAGCAACCTTTCAACTGATCCATTCAAATTCATTTGATTTTGCCTCAGCGGTCTTGAATCGGTTTTTGTATTCATTGACGTTACAATACTATCGTATTCGAACTTTGCAATGAATTTCACTTGCAAAATATCACTTTCACACATCAAGATGCTTAATGGTTTTAGTTTCAGAGAACTGTTCAGAAGCAAAAGAAGAAGAAGAAGCAAGAGCATTCAGCTTGTGCGCAGATTTGTTGCGGTGGTATTGCACAACTTTTATGGACTATTATTAGCATTGTTCTTATGGGCATGATTGCAGCCCTTATTTTAGCATTAATTGTTATCTAAGTTTCGTTTCATCAAACCAATAAGCTCATTTTATTCACATCCATCAGATTCTATCAAAATTTCTTCACTCATTTCATGTCGATCGTCCATTTTTGTTACCTAATGCAAATCATCAGAGACTTGGAATATATGAACTCTCATCTAGAAGCATTTTCAACGAAACTCCATTCCATGATTCCTATCGGTGACAGTCGTCAGAAAGTGACTTTTCAATGAAATCGATCCAGGTGGTGCAGAAATAATCGAAGTCAATAGAATTAATCTATTTCTTATAGCTCATGTGATATTATCATCACCCTTAATGTGTGCCAATCAATTGTATACAACTGCCTCTTATTGTGACAATGAATTTGCAATTGCTGATTACTTGCATAATTTTCAATGAGCAATTTCAAAGATTATGTTCATAAAAAAATATTCATAATTGCCTTGTGTTCATTAAAAAATGTTCATAATTATCTAAGCCTAAGCCTATGCCCCCTCCCCCTCCCCCCCTTAGGGCCTTAGGGGGCAGGGAGCAAGGATGCTGAAAAATTACTGCTACTAGCACTGACAATCTGAAATATAATGCCACTCGCAGAACTGCAATATTTTCATATTTTCTGAATGTTTTCGAAAGTAAACGTTTGTGCCGATAACAAGTTTGCTTTCTTAATCCAGCAAAATTGAGACTCCAAAAATTTTTCCTTTTTTCAAGAAAAAAGTGGTCAAAACCCTGGAACTATGCATTATTCGCCGACGACACATTAATGTTGAGCTAGTACATCCAGCCGAGATTATACTTTTCATAGAAAATGTTCTCATCGCTTGATGAATTTGAAATGACAAACTGCCTTATATCTTACATAATAGTCGGTAATGCGCATTCCATTCGCATTCGCATGTATAACAGTTTTATTTTATGAATCCATCTTGAGATAATAGAGAGAAAGAGTTACCTCCAATATGACGACAACAGAAAAATAAAACATTTTAAATTTACAACAAGAGCAGCACATCAAACCCGTTCACTATGATAAAAAGTGTAATTAGAGGTTTCCTGTAAACATTCAACTGATATGATTGTGTCGCTGAAGTGATTTTTGATTAGGAATCATTCGAAAATTTTTAAACTTTTGTCTCATAGTTCCCAACAATCTCAGAAGCATGATGTTCAACAGTGCTAAACGCTGAATAATATCGACAAAAACAAGCAAATCAGTGACAACAAACAAAACAATAAAGGAATCTCATCTCGACATGCAAATTATGATCGACTTCTTGAAGTAACGCATCAATTACTGACAGTTTAGTAGGCCACTAATTTTATGACATTGTAGTGCAATATCGGAAATTTCAGAATATCAAAAGAACAAATTTATAATACGAGTGAACTCATTGAAGCTGAAAATTCTGATCTTTTACGGAAGCTGCTGATATGGTGGCGATTTCGAGACAATTTGGAATTTCAAAGAAAAATGAATACAAACAACTCAAACAGCAGAAAGTTTACATTGTTGAAAAATATCGACGACGAATAATTCTACAGATTCGCTGAAAGGACGATTCAATAAGGAGGCTGCTGGTGCACTGCAAATCTCATGTATTCAAACAGAAAATGACTAGTCACAATGAACAG
Source organism: Anisakis pegreffii (assembly GCA_035041965.1). NCBI lineage: Eukaryota > Metazoa > Nematoda > Chromadorea > Rhabditida > Anisakidae > Anisakis > Anisakis pegreffii. Next base: position 89,717 of record JAPYMA010001443.1, on the reverse strand, counting down.
TGAAAGTTCAGATCGAAACTAATCTCAGAAAGTAACTTGAATCAAAGACTGTAACTCAGAGATGAACAACATGAAAGCAAAGTCGAATTGAAGACGGTGGTGGAAACACAAAATTGATGGAATTGATCGTTTTTAGTGCAATATATCGATAACGGATAACGAACAAGCAATAATCAGACGACATATTTATGTATGTATGTATGTATGTATGCATGAAACAATCACTTAATTACTGCTCGAATAAACCTCTTTACAAACACAAATATCACATCGAATACTTCAAAACATTTCGCTTTTCATCGAATGTCGACAAACGAAGAAACAAAATTTGAGCGAATTTAATAATAATGTGCAATATATAATATAATGATTGTGATGTGGCAAGTAGAATCAACTTATAAATGGCAATATAATTATGTATAAAATATCTCACTTCAACATAGAATCTAAATAACTCGTATTAACGATTTGTATTCCTTCCTCAACATCTCAAGATGAATTCAGTTTTGCATATCGCATTCCATTGTTGGCTTCACCTGTCGGCTGTTCCACAGCTTCCAGTTCAGCAGCCTGCCAATCAGCCGGTGCAAATGCAGGATTGTTCTCACCTCGGCCTAAACCACGGATTTGCACTTCATTACCGTAACCAGGATTTTCGAACGCTACTGTCGGATCGCGATCCGAGAGTGGCTCACTACGCTGCCATTTGCGCATAATCACCGGTATTGTGTTCGTTCTCGAGACGTACATCACTCCAAAGATGATGCCAGCTGCTATCAACAACACAAACACTGCGGCCAAGAAGGCTCCGAATGAACTTCCAGATGAATCTGAAAAAATTTATATGTACTTTGGAGGATTTGCCTGTTAACAGGAATGCCAACGAATTCATTTGCCAAAGACGACGCCTGATCGTGTGCACGTAAATTTGATCGCTCGCTGAATGATGATCTGATTTGACTGAATGAAGTAAAGATTGATCGATCTTACTTTCGTTCAAAATAAGATCGTTCAAAATGGCGCATTCGACAACTTAAAACAATAGGAAAGCGAATATCGAAAATTGAATATTTCAGATTGCAGACGGATATAAAGTGCATGAGCAACAGTTCTTAACAACACATTCATCACAGCGACTGTCAAAAACTACTGGGATGTGAATGATTGACGAGATTGTGTTCAAGAACTGATTCTACCATGTGTTCTGCTGAGAATCTTCGCCTCGACAAACGGCGAATGTCCAAGTGCATTAGCTGAAACAAGCGCGAGGTCGTAATTGGTGTTCGGGTCGAGATCGTTGATGATGATCTCATTTTCACTAGTCTTCATTATCTTATAGTCATCGTCGCTGTCCTCAGGACGATAGTATACAGCGTAGATCTTATAAGAATCTGGATTGCTCTCGCTCCATTGAAGCTGAAAATTGCACAAAAAATGATTTCAAAACGGTAAATAAAATCCTTTTGCATCGTCACAACACTATTAATTATTACTTGGACATCGAGCGGTTGTTTCGTCAATCACAGTGAGCGATCGGCGGAATATTTATTTTATTAGAGTACTGATTATTTATTGGAATGGTATTTGACTGCGTTTAATTAGGCAAAGTATTCACGGCGACAAATTAATTACTCGGTTGTATTCGGTTGGCCTGCTCGCCTAGCCATTGGGGTGGCGTAAATTGAGGCTAAAACAATGCGCACGGAAACATTGCGAGCATTGTGGCCAGCAATGTTATAAACGTTTGACAGCCTGGCCGATCCAGGTAATCCAGGTAAATAAGATCCTTTTATTCATCAATGAATAACAGTCAAAAAAAAGAATGCGCTCCATAAATCAACACAACCTTGACGGTGCTCGGAGTGAGATTTTCGTAGTGAACTGATCCTGGTGGAGACGGGGCGCTCTCGTGTCCACGAATCATACAGGCGACTGCCTTTGCAGCATACCTTGAGCACAATGCCTCGTTTCGTACTTTACCACCATTACACAATCCCAAGCACTCAGTTGGGATTCTAGCTCGCATACAGCAAATTCTATGATCACGACCATCCGCAGCACAACCGAGCAACTCTAAAACATACAATCAATCACTAACTCTTCAGGTATCTCATCAATACACATGATTGCCTGTTTACCGAGATTTCAACGCACATCTCTTTGATATAAGCCTGCGATTCTAGAGTAGATTGTGCGAGACATGCCGTCATGCTCCTGGCGATTCCCCAGATGAAAAATTCCCGTTTGATAGATAAAATCCGTATATTCAGGAAATTTTATGGCGAAATAATCTTTCATTGCTGTAGTTGGCAGAAAACCTCTCTTGGAGTTATCTTTCGACAGATTTTCGAAGCGATCAATCGACTCAGTGATAGTAGCAAGTAAAGTGATGGAATCGAAATCGAATGGAGAACTATCACGAGGGATCGCTGAACGCACGAATTCGTTCAAGGAGAGCACCGTTACAAGGATAAAGAAAAACTGGATTTACCTTTAGAAAATCGCGAACAATCCTCGTCCACCTGTGGACTTACCGAACAAATTTTCAAGCAGTTATCAGTTATTTTCGCATCCACACAACACTGAAATGAGCGAACCTCATGTATTAAGTAATGGTATGCCTAGAATCATTTATATTTTAATACGATTGGACAATTGATTGAATGGTAAATTGCAGATAAAATTTCACGAATTCATCATATTGTCATTGAAAGGCTTCATTGCTGAGGAACATGAATGAAATAATTGCGTGCATCCTCTGAAACAATGAAATGAGACGACACTGCGAGAACATTACAAGAAATAATTTTGATAATGTCAGTACGAAATGGACAAATGATTAAGAAAAACATTTGACATAATTGGAAAAACCTGAAGAACGAATCGAGGCGTTAGCGGTAATGCAGCTTTAACAACGCTTAACTGAGCGTCTGCCGACACATCCATACCGCCCGAACTAACTTCACATGTATATACACCATCGCGACCTGTTGCATTTCTCAACTGTAATTTGTTCACAATTACATAAATGCATTGAATGATTGATGATGCAATCTAGTGTTTCAGAATAAACATTTATTTCAAGATAGGCACAGGTTATGAGAGTCACCGTAAGGATGGATTCATATTTATTTGGTCCGATTTCGTTGACAACCATCAACTCATCGATAAGCTTCTGTGCCACCACAGAGTTAACGTTCTTGCGATACGTCCAAATGATTTGCGGCTGAGGATATGCATGTACCAAACAATGAATCTCAGCTGTCAGATCGTCAAATGCATTAACATGCTCCTCGGGCATGTTCACCTCAGGACCAACTGAAATGGCGGAAACATCGCACATAAAATCATGAATATGTAACATGCTTATTAAATTCAGCCACTACTAAGCAATAGTTTGATATTTCATCATTATCATCTTGTTTACATGATCAATTATTCAAGCATTACAGATCAAAGTGATCAAAGTTTTAACTTGAAAGCTTGATTTGATCACTTGAGGAACGCAATTTCGGCAATATGAGCTTATATGAAATAAGTTGAATGTGAAATTATGAACATTTTAAATATTCTATAAATGCTGCAAACGATTCACGACAGTTCTGTAACTGTTAAATTGATTGGAAATAGTGCTGACACTAAACAAAAAAGCGATAGTCATAATTGAATGCCACAAAAGGCTCCTTACACTGCACATTCAGATGGAACTGAGCACGATTTTGGCGACCATCGGTATCCATTACTGTACACGAGATGGGAGTCATTTTCTCATCTACCGAAACCGACGTCTCAACGGTCATCTTGGGCGGATCACTATGAATCTGAATTTTCGTTCAATCAACAATGTTGTCGCAACTAATATTTTAAGAGTTTCACACCGGACAACCTTAGAGTAGCGAAAATGAGCAGCAAAATAAATGTCATAAAACATGTTGAACACTTCTTCCTTTAACTGAAAATATTTCGAACATAAGTTCAAAATCTCACGAGACCAATCTCGTGAGATGGAATGAATTTCTCGTGAGATGGTCCCCATCGATGGAATGAAAAGCAGCAATAATCGGGCACAAAATTTCACCTGAACGGAACACATAACCACGAATATGGATGTACTTACCATAAGATTGCCCACTTCAAGATCAACGTTGAGCGATTCGGAACTTTCAACGGAACATTTGATATCGATTTTTTCTCCTTTCAAATAAGTCTGATTCAAATGCACAGGATTTACGCTGATTGTTGGTTCGGGAAGTGATAGTTCTTCTGAAAACAGTGCGTTAGAGAAACAGCAATGTATAGGATATAGTAGGATTCACTCGTTAGAATTCATATAGAACCACTCGTCTCCGTTACATGAGTGGTAACTTGTAAGTAGAATTTGGGATGAAATTGCTCAAAACAAGATGCAATACTCTTTCTTGATATGCTGGATTGATACATGAGAAGGATACGAGAAGGATTATACAGTGGATTCACAGAAAGTTAGTGCAGATGAACAGTTGTGATAAAGCGATAACCTGGTGCAGCCAAAATCGTGATCACTGATGATCGAAGGCTGTTCGTTTTACCATCGCTCGCATAAACATATACTTCGTAAAGGCTATCCATCGTTAGATTCTCCATCACATACCAACGATGTTCAGTTTTCGCCTGAAGTCGATTTCAATTTTTTTGGTGTCGTTGTTCTATTATATTAAGAATGCAGCCAACTGCATAAAATTTAACTTAATGAAAAAGAAAATTGTGGAGACAGAAAAAAATGTTGATTCACTGTAAAACACATAAAAGGGGTAACTGCAATGCAGAAGGTTTAGGAATTCTATGTGGAAGAAACGGTGTGGACTGAAAAAACAACTTAGCAAATAGTCTAACTATAGGAGGAAAACAAGTAAAATGAGATCTGAAAAATCGCTTGATTTAGAAACAAAAAAGTACCGATTTCCATTCAGAGGACCCTCCGGAACGAACGTAGTAAAGTGAGAAGATGGCCGGATCGGTGATTTGGTCGCCGTTGTTCCTTTCTGGCGACCAATCCCACGTCACATTACAACGCCTTCCATAATTCCATGCAACGTGCAATTTTGTTGGTGATTTCGGACTGTTAGCATTCTCTGAAATATTCGTGTGATTTTCAGGCAATTTTCTTGTTTTTGAGGTAATTTTCTTATTTTTCAGGCAATTTTCTTTCAGCTAATCGTGTGATTTTCAGGTAATTTTCTTGTTCCCACACCCCAAACTTGTTAAATCTCAAATGAATCCGATCAAAAACGTGAGAGAACAATAAAATACTCACAGGATAAGGAGACTCTTCAGAGCATGATAACAGATAACAAATGATAAGAGCCCATTAAAAACTTAATGTTTTGACGAAAATAAAACGGATAATCCTTTAAAAAAATAGGCAATCGGAAAGCGAGATGAATAACGATACCATTCTCAGGAAGCGTTTCGAATGAGATATTGAATGAAGGTGGGCTAGAGCCATACTTATTGAACGATATCGCTCGCACTGTGTAATTCGTTGCTGCCTCCAGATCATCGAAACGCACTGAATTTGCTGTCACATTCACCTGAATTTTGCTCCTTGAAGAATCCACAACACCGTTTCCAAATTTCATTTTATCACACTTTTACGTAATATTTAAAAAAATATGAAATGAAGTTTGAAACCGTAAAATTACAAAAAACACGTGAAATATTCATGTGGTCATTGACTACAGCTGGGTCAATAAAATTTCCTAACAATGGGAAACAAAACTGGATGATTAGGGAAATGAACCTGTTTAAAGATATTGCCGCTCTTAAACAGCTGTATTGTATAAGAATCCACCGTCGTCCCTTCAGCAACATTCCATGAGAGTAAAACAGAAGATTTGTTTCGAGAGACGACTTCAAGCTGTGAAACAGTTCGTGGAAGACTTGAGTTGAGTGCAGCAAAGCAACGAGCTAACAGTGATGAATATTGAATGCAATCCAGTGGCAGCTTGAACGGATGCCTACATGCGCTCATACAACGTTTGGGCAATGCTGAAATCTCAGTTTTATTTATCACGACAATCAATTGCAACCTTTGAATATCAATTTACAATTTTCGCGTACCGATCATACTAAAGTATGACTGACTGATAGCCAGACGCGCTTGATTCTTTAGCCTTGGGATTCCGATCGCAAACTGTTTTTTTCCCTTCATAACTACAGTTTCAATAATAAACGAGAGCGACAATACCAGATTCAATGCAGCACTTTGAGTTGTCATGACCATCAGATGCGCACTGTAACCAAATGTCAGCAAATTGGGTGCAGTCCTCCGACAACGAACCGTTATACGAACAGTGCCTAGCACATTCTCCAGAAACACCTCTTTCACGACAACATCCTCTGAATGAACCTTCGTCGATACCTGAAAATCTATTGTTTCTCGAGTGAATATTCCTCGATTCATCACTCAGTCAGTTTCCATATAAGATCAATTCAGCCAAAAGAAGGTAAAAGTGGTAGCTTGATTAGTCACTAACGTTTCGGGCAACAGTATGTATCAGTTTCGGTTTGGCCAGAAACAACGCACTGGTAGCCAGCTGGACAATTGCGAATACCCGCACCACAGTGGTAGCTGAAAACATTGAAATGTGACGATGTGTTTCATTAAGATCCTCCTATAACATTCTCGAAATACGGTGACGTCTGGGAACATTTTAAAAAATATAAGCAACTGGATACTTCCTAGATCATTTATCGTACACGTATATGTATTTTGCTATCTATCCCATGAATTTATTTGAATTTCTCTCTGATACTTCGTCCAATTAATGGTATTTTCAACGTACGAACAACTCGGTTACACTCCTTATAGGAACGTGATATTGAAGAAGGCTCATTAAAATGTGAATCGATGCGATTTTCACTCGTGAAATGCCTCCGAAAAACAATACCGATTTCCGTTCGGATGGAACAGTGGTTGCCCATGAGTGCATATGGATGTCTGCAGTGGTTGTGTGAGAAACACTTGCGCTGTGGACATGAGACTGTCCCCGGCAGCGCCATGACTTTGTACGAATAACGTGTATTCGGTATCTGTCTCTAGGCCGTATTCAATGTGCGGTGATGTCACGTTTTGTACCTATAAATTATGAACTGTAATTCAAGATATCGAATAAAGAATAAATCGCTCGGAGACTCCTCCGATTTTTGAAATATATAAGATCAATGAGGGTGTATAGATAGATCACTGGTGAAGTCAAATCACATTAAAAACGTGAATCCTACTGTCAATTATCGACAGACAATTTTATTGGTTGGCAAATTTCAATACTGTGAGAAGAATGAGCAAGCAGCGAGTCAGCTAACTTCAATAACTTTTGCGTCGCGATCATCTTTCCTTATGAACAAAGAGAATGACTGCACCAAATGCGCGTTCGCATTCGGTTCAGCCCATTCAACTTTCACCCAATCCTCACCGATATCCACAACGGTCACATTCTCTGGTGCAGACGGATGTGTTTCTGTAAGAACATTGATTCGATTATCCATTGAAACCGACTGTTTATTGATCAGTTTCCTTTGATGATTGTCTTTTTCATTAATTAGCCGATTGACGTCGTAGAAATGAATCGACGACATATACGCAATGTGATTTTAAATGCAAGCACTTAAACCAAGAACAAAACACATTTTCTTCATTTAAAAACCATGTCCAACTCAATGCTGAACGACCTGAACACTAGGTCGACCAAGCGATTTTCACATTCTCTTTGATCAAATCATCATCTCTCATTGATGCTTCCTGCTGTAATTGTTAGTGCTTCTGCTTCTGCTTAAGGGCTCTTGCCTCTCGAAATTTTGAAGAATTTAAAATATCGATTGGAAAAAAAGTGAATCGACAGCATACCATATCCTTGCCGAAGACATTGATATATAGCCGATAGATCAAGATTGAGACACAACAACGAGTGCATACTGAGCGGTTCAGCAACTCCACCACAAATTTTCAAGCAATCATGTTGTACTCCTTTACGAATGCAACACTGCGTATGATTACGTCCATCCGCTAAACATGGACTCACCTGAAAATCGCGATCAAATTTTACCCTCCCTCATTTGAAATCTTCAAAAAAATGTGTGATATTTAGATGAAAGTTCACCAGATGTAACAGTTTTTAAGAAATTCACTTCAGAGAAGCACAAAAACTTCATTGCCATTGGGCCCTGAAATGAATGGCAGCTATAATTTGATAGAACGTTGGCGAAGTCACAGAATGTCATTTGATGAGGTTATTAGCTGAATGTTATCAGCTTGTTAAATCACAGAATGCTATTAACTTGTTAAGTGCTTGTTTCGATGTATTTCAGAGAAATACATCGAATCAAGCACTTAACACGCTAATCGAGATTTCTCATTATCAGATTTCGAGTAATGTGAACGATTGTAATTAAGTTGATTTCGTTTGCGTGTTCGCATGAGTCAACCGAATGCAGCAGCAGGCTTAAACTGGTGGAAAAGCGATTAAATGACTGCTTCTCGACAAGTTTCGAAAGCGAGACCTTAGACCATTCAGTACGACATGACGTTGAAATGGCGATTGTTTCGAGTGCGTTCGGTACATTCCTTATGTCGCACATTTTCGAGGCACAATATTGTGACGCTCCATTCGCTGCACAACACTCTGCAATACAAAGCATTCAAATGAACTGATAACAAAATCATTACGGACACAAAAAAGGTTATGTGATCGTTTCAAATAGAAACTTATGAAAATGCATTATATACAAGTCTGTGTCTTCAAGTCATTATTAAATGTTCCGGATAGTACATAAGAAAATGAAAGATAGCTGAATATTCCTTGAACAGTAGGTTGAATTTTATTTAAAAAGGGACGGAGTGGAAATATTTATGGGTCAAATCAAACATAATGAGGAGCAGAGTTGAAAATTGATTCAATTAGTTCAGTGAACACATCGATTGAATGGAATTATTGGAATGGCGTTAAATGGAATTATTGGAATAATGAAAGCAAGTGTGACTGAGATACAGAAAGGGATTACTGTCTATATCAGGTAATGAAGCGTTCGATGGCGTTATGATGGCGTTTGTGGCAGCCAAGGCACGAGATGATGGCACTGACGTGCCGAAGTCATTCGTTGCAGTCACATAGACAATATATCGAGTTGCTGATCGCAAATCTTGCAGAGTGGCGCATGTTTCAGTGGTGTTCACCTGAAATGCAATCGAATGAGAACACTTACGATTAGTTGAGAAGCTGTAGCTATTTTATTAAAGCTATCTCAACTAGCGCTGAGGTGTTCATTGATATGCATTTGATCACTATAGATCAATGCATATTATACATTACTATAGAAATATAGGTTTGATACATTCAAGCCTGATACTGATAGATACTGTTAGAGTATTGTTAAGTGATAATTAATCAACGATGAAGCAGTCAACAGATTATTTTCAATACAATAATTAAATCATCCCAAAGTAATTTTTCAGCAAACAATCATTGAACAAAACGATGAGGTGATACCTCATCGAATTTGAACTCGCGAACAGTCGAATCGTTCGTGGATGAATCGTGTGTAACGAACAACCACGTCTGTCGTTTTCGGCGCAATCTCAACGTGACCGGTGATGATGCACTGCTCGATTCCACATCCAACGGAAGCTCCTCATCGCTCATGCCAGATGGTAAACTCTCCTCATAATCACCCGATAACAGAGGAATACCACTAGAAGACACAGTTCTCAGTTAACATTAGAGTCAGGGTTTTTTTCTCCTGCGATTATCGATGGTAATAGAAAACAGACTGATATCACAGTGGAACTGTGTTCTAATATACCAAACAGCTGAGAGGATTTTGCTGATTTCCTCTTACAGTTGAAAGATGGATGATTTTAAGGAGCGATTTCTCAAATGGCTGATATAAATTTCAAAATAACGTACTCTTCACCACCGAGGAATGGAAATGATGGAATCTGTTTGAAGAAAACAGTGTAATATTCGATTTCAAGATGTTTGTTGGACGACTGAGGTTGAGGAGGTCGCCAGCAAACACGTAACTCGTCTGATCCAACTGCATTCACAATTAAATCTTGTGGTGGATCCGGATAAGGCACTAAAAGTGTTCGAATGGAAACAGTTGATGTATCAAAACGTAGATCAATGACAGCTGCTTGAACTTTTAAAAAAATCGTCCATTATGAATAGTCATCTGATATCAGTTAACTCGAAACGAAACGAATCGTTTACATCGATGATTGAACGTTTCACTTAATTTGATACATTGAATATGCTTTCTATTTTCATTTTCACAAATATTTATGCATTTTGAAATGTCTTTTCAATGCTCTCATTAAGGGAAATAGAAGTATGGAATGATAATGTCTTACAATAGGCGCGATTGTAGCATTCGAATATCTCAGGTAGGTAGTACAAGCAAAGACGATGAGATTTGCGAAGCATTTGAAAATTGCCCGAACAGAAATCATAACAAAACGATGGTACTAGCTGAGTTTTACAGCACTGCACATGACTGCGATTACCACCTTCGGTTGCACACGACAAAAAATTTTTGTAATCGTCCGTTTTACAACTGAAATGGAATTTCATTATTTCAAAACATAAAATTGTCGGAGATTGCTTACTTGAAGCACACATTTGTTATTAATGAGTTTAGTTATACACGATATTGATGGCATATTGAACGCTGATATGATCGATGAATCTATGATCGAGTCTAGATTCTTTTGAAAGTGGATAACTGCCTATACTAAAGTAGAGCTTGCTATGAGGAATCAAATATGCTAACGAAGGAGAATGCACTGATGTTTCCAATATTATTGGTGATAACAATTATAATTGCTGAGTAACAGTTGAATTGTTATCCTAAATAAAAGCTGATCAAGTGAGTAAATGAAAAATGGATCTCATATGATCATGTCGTGCGTCTCACTCTGAGAATCACTAAACTTCAGCTAGAGGAACGTCAATTCGCTTTTAGATGACGTTCAGTCCAACATCATTAATTGAGCTCAACTGATGCTTGATGCCTAAATCAAGCATTCGTGAACCACGATCAATGCATTCTACTGACTGTTGTTGAGCAATTTTATGATTGTTATCGTGAGCAAGCTATCGAAAAGCTGTCGTTTTGAACTTCCGATAGGTCTGCTTCATATTTGTTCACTTTTACATTTCAATTCGGTAGCATTAATGAAAGTGTATCGACAATACTGTATGCACTATGCTACTGAAACAACGCTTCATCGTATCTCTGAAAGTAGTGAACGGCGCCATGGCGAGTGAGTACCTGGTTGGATCAAAATGATGTATGTGCATATCACGAGGTTTGCACATTGCCTGACACAACGGCGAGATCCCTTTATCGGCACAACATTCACTATAATCGTAACTGATATTCTCATGGAAACCACCTTTTAAACCACTCTCTGCAATAAAGGTTTTTGGTTATTTTTAACACTTGAAGCATTTTCAAGCATCCATACTTTCGATGTGTTGACCGTCATGTTTAAGTCGATATGAGAATATAATTAGCAGTTGCCATGACAGAAATGGCCCTTGCAGAAAAATCAAAACAAAAATTCAATTTTGAAGTTGGAAAATTTTTGTTTTGATTTTTTTGCAAATGCCATTTTTTGGATTTTTTCTTCACTAGAAACCCACTTGACCGAATGAGAGCGTGATTGAAAATCTCTCGATGTATTGTTGTTTTTTTTTTGCTTTCGAGGCGTAAAATGCGCATACCTAACACCTCCAACTGAAATTCCAGTTGCTGCGGTTGATTCGATATTTGACATCTGTATCGACCAGCATCATCGAATGTTAAATTCTTGAGAACAAGCGTGAATTCTTCGGAAGCACAAGGACAACAAACGTTATCCACACAATGTGAGCCGTCTTCACAGACATTCTCATCCGAACAGCTACCGCTACACTCTGAAAATTATCACGCTCGTTCATTCGTATGTGCGATTTCAGTCTCGTGCAACGAGCTGCTGATAAAGTCGAATGATTGTAAGATCAAGTGAATAAGACTCGTTTTATATTGACTTGAACGCATCTATTAAACGATTATGTGCTGAGATATGCTATTTTGAGATTTTGAAACTGGGGAACTGTAAACACCTTTTTCGTGATCAATTTCGATTTTGTGTTGCAAAAAGACTGATTTTGGATCAACACCAGAGCTGTCGAGAAATTTTGTGGCGTTGAATAGAGGTACATCGTCCTTGAACCATGCCACCTGAAAGTTCGTCTCTCATATCACCAAACTCAATTCACAAATCGGTTGAGCCGATTGAATGACCTATTCGATAAAAGAATCGTTCAAAAAGTACAGCACAAAGACCACTAAATTTATTCCACTAAATGAATTTGTCTCCGTTTCTTGTTAATCATTACCGTTCCAATCGCATTCAGCAATTGTGATAATTTGTGCATACGAAAATGACGAATTAAATAAGAAAATGAAAATGATGTGGTGAAAGATAAATTTCCATGAACGATTACGTGTCAAAAACAAATATTTTTTGTTAAACATTCAGTGATCTTCACTAATCGCTCTATATTCAAACGTGACACCATGCTGGAAGCAAAAAAAAATTCTTTTTCAGATTACTGAATATTTCTGATTGCGGTAACATGAAATGAAATGATTGCTTCAGCTGAAGTGAAGGTCAAGTTGAGTACCAAAGGTTAAAATTTGGCTTTCTTCACTGAGTCAGTGTCGACTTAGCAACCGGTTGTTTAGTGGCACACCACTTCCAAATTATATCTTTCTGATGAACGCATATCAAACGTTGACAGTTCAGAGTAGCGTTACCGTCGGGGAACGCAATCATGTCGAGGTTCCCGACGGGAACACCGTTTCCCGACAATTTTGCTCCCCACTTTTCGATCAAGCTCCCCAGGACGGATCCATTCCTCCTCGCGGGACCCCTTCCGGGCAGTTTGCTCCTTGATCTGCTTGTCTAGTTTGCGCTCGCCGATGGGATTCCCCCTCCTCCTCCCCAGTCAAAAAAGTTGCTCCCCGACAAAGACTGGTTCAGAAATTGTGCTTGCGATAGACAGTCGATGTGATAGAGTGGCATTTGACACTTTGATTGGTGTGATTCGAGAACTTCAATTGGATTGGTGATGATTGGGAATGTGTGGGCGAAATGAACGGTTGTTGATGGTGGAAATAAGAAAAATCAATCATGTTGAGATGCACGACGCGATTACTTGATTAACTTTCTCAAGAACGGAACTGGTTTATTTGTGATAGCGTTGCCTCACCGACCGACGCATTCAAAACATAAATTACAAACGCATCGACTTCATGGTTTGGTCAGAAGTTAAGAAAACAAAGTAATTGCTCACTGATCAATCATATCACATAACATCTTAAATCCAATTCCGAAGTAATTCACGTTCATGTTCTATCCGATTACGATTTGCCAGCAAAACATTGTCGCTTTTTATGTGATAGTAACACAACACTCAATGTTGCATTACAACATTGGTTGAACAAAGCGTTTGCTTTGTAATGCACTCTTGAAAGTAACTGAAATTACCGTTGAGGAATGCCGTACACAAGTGCTGAGAGTGCACTCCAGTTGAGCGGCGAATCCTTGAATAACGGTCATGTAGCCTTCGTCTGAGGTTGTCAAATGCAATTCCAGGCCAGACAGTCGACATATCAACAGAAAATTAACTAGATAATATAAATATAGGAACATTTTCCCTGAAAAAAAAAAGAATGAACTTCTTTCACTTAAACATATCAATCGCATACAAAATCGACTTCATCGACGGTAATAACGAGGGGAAAGTACTGAAATAAGTATTACCTTCAGTGATTAGAAAGGAATCTCTAATTGGGAAGAAGAGATGGATGTAACGTAATGAGAAGAAAGCGGTCAACGTAATTTTATCATGCCCATTCAATAAATCGCGCAGAACATTGATTTACACTCGAATTTCTTTATTGCAGTAGCGTTTTGGCGTGTGTTTTTTCTCTCATCAAAATCTGAATTCTTATTCGAATGGAAAGTGCAAGAGACGACGAATGTGAATGGCAGTTTGATGTATCAATGAAAATTGCACATAAAGAGATAGCAGATCTAAAGAAAGATATTAATTTGACCAGAACAAATGATTCATTCATTCATTCATCTAATGCATGAATCGTTCGCTGCTTTATGCTAATCGTAAGTGTAGCTGCTGCTAAGTCCGTGCGATTTCATCCGAATCGATGTTGTGTATAATATAGAGTATTTACTCGCTGATCGCTAATCGCATTCGCTTACTCTGACAACGAACGAAAACAATGCTGCAAATCATAAATGCTGTTTGATTGGAAATACTATGGTCGTCGGTCGCATTGGAAATTATTGTTACGACATTATGCGGCTGAACAAATACGACGACCGACCAATTCAACTGTGCGTTTTCAATCCGATAATTCAGCGAACAATTCAGCGAATTCAAGCAGAATTCACAAGTAACATTTATTCCTATTGCAACATTATTTTGCTCACACATACACACAAAACATTCCGATATGCATCATTCATAAAAAAATTCCTTCTGGATCTTGTTTTAGTATGAAGATATTTACTCAATAACATTTACACGTTCGCTGCTTAACGCAGATACATATGTGTTATATTCATTCATATTATAACTTCGTGAATTGTTCAAATAATGAAAGAGGTAATAAATCTTTTATGATTGATGTGTCGAAGGATTAAGTGCAACTTGAAAACGAGCGGTACAAGCGGTCTTAAGAGAATAAACCGAAGCAGCCTTACAAAATGCGACCGACGTACACTTGGTGTGCTGTAATTGTATGATGATAAAGACTGAAGTAGAAGAAAATTCATTGAAGACACACACACACACAAAAACAACGTTGAAGGTGCTTTGACGGAGTACATCTGATAAGCAAATGTCATGAAAGGGTGTGTCAACGTGTTCAAGACACTTGCATGCTTCAACGAGAAATTACTTCCTTCATTCGCCTGCCTGCAAAAAAAGCATGATGCCTTGTTCGCTTAAGCCACTCCTGAGTGTCGACTCGGAAAATCGTGATCTGGAACATTTAACAAAATTTCCAAATGTATCATCAAAAAGTGTGGACGATTGAACAACGCACAGAATGATGCTGCTGCCTATTGTGTCCTACCCATCGTCGATACATTCGCGTTCTATGACAACGCCGCAACAAAACGTTCATTCATTCACTAAACGAGCGTTATTAATGCGCAAATGTCGCCGAAAAAAAAGCGAATGTAACTTTCAGGGAATGAATAAAAATTAATTTATGAATTTTTTTCTCAGCACTCTTTACATCTCATTGTAAAACGGTTACGGTTAATGCAGAATTCAATTTGAGATTGAATTCAACCGAAACCAAAGCGTGCAATAACACCAAATGATTGCAGGCAATTATCAGTGAAGTGTGATTGTGCCGGCGCAGCAAAGCGAACACAACATTTCAGGAGAACCAATTGAGCAAAAAAATAATTTGGTAGCGCCGACAAGATTTATTGAGAAATTTGTGCGCGGATAATGAATAAAACGAAACGCGCGACCATATCAAGAGTGAATAAGAATGGGTTTGAAAGGCCACTGAAAGTTTCGATAATTACCACCAACTGAAAACAATTGCTTTGACGAGACGGCGACACAAGGATGTGACGATAAACGTCGTGCACACTTGCTTGCGGCGGATATGCTCGCTTGATTTTGAGCGATTTGAGTGAACAGTAGCTGAGAAGAACAGCTAAATGTGAAAGAGGAAACAACGACAAATTGCATGAAGCATCAAATTTTTTCCGCATAACACGTTCGGATTATAATGTGCATCTACTGATTGGTGGGAAAATTTTCGTGGCTCAAGTTATACTATTTCAGAAACGGTTCGAGTTGACGCCGGATGATCTCAACGATACAATAATACGACTTTCGGGCCCATCACATTATAATGAGTGTTGAAAGTGGAGGAAGTTTAGTGAATACACAATCCGATCGTAAGTGCGAAGTTGCATTCCACGGCACTAAGAAGAGGTTCGAAAAATCAAGACATGTTTAGTGATCGTATACGGCGTTGTATAACGTCAGTTGTCACATTCGCAACAACTCAGAGAATTGCAACTTTCGTAATGAATATTGAGTAAATAACTTAGACACTGGCACTGTGGTCAGAGTTTGTTTGAATTGCTTTTATTAGCTAAAATAAAAGAAACAAAATGATTATTATTAGCTAAAGCACATCAGGTAAATATTGATATTCGATGGTGACAGAACGAGGAGAACAGAGAAAGAGAATATAACTATGAAAGAGGTACACGAATATTGAAGATGAAACTGTCATAGGAAAATAATTGCCAAGGTCAATCAATCGAATATCCAATCGATAGAGATAGATTTGTGTATGCATGTGCACGACAGGACGATGATAATTTCATTGATCGTGAGTTCTGACATTCTCATTCCCAGTACTAATGAGTCTATATTTATTGATTGATCAGTTTTATCGGTTCTAAGCAGTGATTACAGATCGTCCTTATCGATTCTTCAGTTGTATTGATTTTCTCTTAAAGGATTAACCTAATCTCATACTCGTCGAACAATTTCATCAAATAATTATTAGTTTAAATGAAACTTAGTCATTGCCTTCATGAGAAAGATTCGACCAGTGCAAAAGAAATTTAGAATTCCGTACTTTGAAGATGAGAAATTGAACATCAAATCATATCACAATTCCCTGAAAGAAGTTTATCTAATATATTATGACTTGAAAAAAAAAGAACTCGGAATTGTAGTCAAAATGCGAAGGAATACAATTTTTCAAAGTTCGCACGACGGATAGTTAGAGATGCTCAAAAATGTGATGAGGAGCAGTTGAAATGAATTCGTTGCATCCGAAATGTTTATAATGATTATGAACGATAGAAATTCAATAGAAGAACACTAAAGAGGACCGGTTCTACAAGAGGGCTACAGTTCACACCTACATTATTCTATTACGTACATTCTTTCAAATCAATATGTGTTTTGAAGTAAGTTAAGAGAAGAACGAAACAAAGAATTTTCATTAATGGCAATGCCCACATTGTTTCCGGTATGTCCAGTTATCATTCAGGTAGACTTTAACGTCTCATTGACACATTTTTCATGAATCGCTCCGATTGTTGCTCTATAAGAGCATTTTTTCTTTATGTGCCCATTAGTGCACATTCCTCACAATGCTGTTGCCTGCAGTGACAGCGAGTTGGAATCTGATGTGGACTAATTGCTAGGTTCAACTGTGAAGTGAGTGCTTCCTGTGTTGTTGTTGAAGTGGTGGTTCCAATGATGCAGCAAAAATATGAAATGTGTTTCAAATTTGTAACTTCTTCTGAAAACACATCCTAATCAGCAATTGTGATTAAAAGAAGGTGAAGATTTGATGCGAACCATAAGAGGCGTATTGGATGGAGTGAATTCGGCCGTAAAACAAGCGTAATTCTGAGCGATTCAACGCATCACATCAAAAACAATTCACATAAGGAGAATGTTCGTCTGTTTGAAACTGAATCAAAGATGTGCTTCATTATCAATCAATCCATAAAACATCCTGGATAAAACTACTACTGTGAACATTTCAAAATCAATCCATAAACTGTGCTACTACGAAGACAGTCACAAGTCCACTAACTATGAACATTCCGCTCCCAAAACGATGGCCTTGTTCGCCGAAGATGCAATCGAATGTAACAATTCATCAACCGATGAAATTTACTCCACGAAGGCAGCGGAAAATCCTGTCTTTTAAGGCAATGGTTTTGCGTAAAGCTACCTTTTGATTATCACTATAATGATTCGAGAATATCAGAACACTCTTCCTGTAAAAAATCTATTCTGGGACACTTTGAAATGCCATTCCCATAGCAACAAAACTTCGTTTGACAGTCTGTTTCAATCCTCTTCTAACTGAAATGAAGATTATCGCGAATGTTCATGGGATTTGAGAGGCGATCCGATTGGCAAAGTGAGTTAATCTTCATGACATCGGCGACATCTGTGGCACTGCCATTGTCTTCGTCAAAAAAAGTCGCTCATTGAATCGACGACGCATGAAATAGAGCAACAAACCGAAAATAACATTTTTATCCACTTTTCTTCAATTCAAATCTAGCTGAAATAACCCAGAGAAAGATATTATTCCGTTATGCGCATCCAAAATCCGCATTGATGTTATCAAGTACGATCATAATGTCAAGTGGGTAAGCAGATGGATTTTTGAAATACTACAAATACAGATCATGTCATAACATCTGTTAAATTCGAACAGACGACAACGAAGTTGTAAGTAATGTTCTAGACGCAGTTGTGCTATCGATGAATGTGCCCCTACTGGATGACTTTATTCAATTGCAGCAAACGATTATCACCATGACAACGTGCAGTGATATAGGGAAAGCATATTTTACACATTAACGACAAAAATTGAAATGTGATGAAAGTTTTCTAGTTAAAATTCAGTTTTTCTGTGTGTTGTTTGCTCCATAACACTGTTGGTTATCTAATTGTCATAAACAAAGTGATTGGGCGAAGTTTGATGTGAGGTGTGTGGGGAGAACAAAGAGGAGGGAATAGATGAAGAATGAGAAGAAATTGAAGAAAACGACAACAATAAAATATGAACAAAAACAGCAACATTTAACCTTATTTCGCATGAAATGTGAATTGAAATCGTTCAATAATTGTATTACCCTTTTTTAAAGTGCACCTGCGGTAGAACTGTGAATATTCAACAATGCAATTACTACATTTATGTATTAATTGACATTGCAGTTATGTGTCGTTAAAAGCATTTTCAATCAGCATTCATGATATATTGCTTTGTTCGCGCTTTTGTACGCTCAAATATGAAAGTGTCGCTTTTGTGGGACGTTGACGATTGATTGCATGTTCATATCAAGATTATCGAAGTAACATTATCAGAAGAAAGCTGGCCGTCTTGTTTGATCATGCATAGCAAGCAGCAGCAGTTCGTTTAACTCATTTGTTATAATGCAATCCACTTTTGAGGCTGTTGAAAGAAATATGTTTACGACGTCAATATTGATAAAATGCATTGAATGAGAACAATTCAATAAAGTAGCTTTAATAAATTTATTAAACAAATATAAAAATTTTTATTAGCGAATTGAGAGATGACAAGAAATTTGATGATGTGATGATGATGATTTTTGTACAAATTTTACTTCAACTGACTGATGATTTGATTTTTTAAGCTCTAATGCGCGTTTCGACGTGCGCTCATACGATAAGCACTTTCACGAATTTCACGACCCAACGACTGACAGTTCAACTTGCGAAAACTTCGAACCGCTTTCTTGAAAGGCTGAAAGTATTTCTTGAATTATGGAACATCATCACTTGTTCAGTTCTAGCAGATATTAAACTGCTTCGAAACTATCGTTCTGAGTGCGAAGAAAAACGGATTTTTAAGAATTTATTCCAATTCATTTGTTTTCGTTTCCGATTGAATCCCTCAACAACTTCAATCGCATTTTTCACAGATTCATTGGAAGTGGGAGAAAGGAATTTATTCGTGCGTAAAATTTCCTATTGACTGTTGTCAGGTGAACATGTTTGATTTCATTTTCGAAATATTTGCTTGCAACCTCTTGGCGAATAACACCAAATGTAAGGAGGTATTACGTTTCATAGAAACCGTTCATTGCAGTAGCAGATAGTTACTGTAAATATTCAATGAAAAAAGTCATCTCAGTTAACTTCATGGTGATCATGGCATTTGACCGTAACGGTAGATTGGAACAGCTGCTTTTGCGACTGCATTAGCGTTGAGCACAGTCAATCAAACGCTTATGTATTTTAAGCAATGCGAAATTCCCTTCCAATTTTTTTGGGAACCAAGTGGATGGGGGGAATATTCAGTCATTAAATATCCCCCTCCCCCCCATTGAATATTCTCGCCTGCTGAAGTTGCATCGCAGTTTCAAACGAAAACAACAAACCTTGTCCTTGTTCTTCCACGGCATGATTAGATTCGCAACAAAATCGCCTTTGTCGTTCTGATCGGCCATTATAAGGAAGCGAACATCCTTTCTGCCGGTCACCGGGCATGGACAGCCGTTTTCGTCCGAAAAATGAATCACCGTATCTCTGACCACTGATCTAAAGAATACTTCGTCTATTTCCAAAACTTTATGGTTCAGCTCTCAATTGTTCTCCGATGATGAAATAATGAAGAGTTGTGATTCGTTTTTGGAGCATCAGATGATATGTCAATACATAAGTAATTGTTCGGGGAGCTGAGATCGGAACGAAAACAAAACAAAGCAACGGATCAACGAACCTCTTTCGATCGGCCCTCTTCAGTGATCTTGCTTTTCGAACCTTAACATGCGACTCATTCACGGTTCCGATGCGCGCTTTCAGCACTGAAATTACGTTCGTTCTTCATTCCTTAGATAGGTCACAAAGTTTTCATAACATTACTTTTATATTGCAACCACTGAATATTCTAGTGAATCGGGCGTAATTTTGTGGGAAGTGCAGTTGACCCGGAAAGAAATTTTGCAATTAATTTGGTGATTTTGGTGGTAATTTAGCCGATTGGAGTTTCACTCAGCGGAACATGAACATGAAGTGTATTACAGTGATCGGATTAGTGTCGATTCTAAATGGATCAAGAATAATTTAGCTATTGTATTCAATACGAGTGCTCAACATAATAAGTATGAGATGAAAGGTCGTCATGGCTACGATACTGGTGCATTTCGAGTGGACTGATTGATTTGTTTATGAATGGAGGATGTGTGCATGAAAAGTTCATGATTATATACGTTGTACGGATTAGATGTGATGAATGAATTATAGTAATTCAATGGATTAGTGAGATATAAGATAGGTATTATATTGAGTGATAAATAATGTTATTAAGAAGATGTAATAATAAGCAGTAAGTTGTAGTAGCAGCACCTATTTGTGATCTGCAGTAGTGATCGAGTATATTCTCGTAAGTTGCGATCTGACTGCACGATTGGCATGTATGATTGAGGTCTGCAAATATGATCCATCGTTTCAATCGTAGCACATCAAAGAGAACCGACTGACAGCTAAAGAGTGAAACGAATCGGATCGCAACCCTCAAAAATAACGCTGTCCCCAAAGATTTAGACTCTAAATACCTCGAACCATCTAATATATCTCTTTCCTCATCAATGCTTTTGTGCTCCGATATCGAATATGCTCTGCTGATGCTATAATATACAATGATAATAATGCTTTAAGTCTGTTCAACACTCAATCAACACTACTCATATATTATTATTATTATTGCTGTTCATTGTTGATGGCGAGTATTTTACACTTGAAATTAATATTTGATTACTTCAATATACACTTATTGATTGCCAATTGGAATTTTCTTGTGACAAACCGTTCTCGTCACATTCGAACAACAGTCTAGTTGTGATCATTAAATTACTTACTTCACTATGCTGACAATAAAGACAGTTGCAATACTCTGCTAAATTCCTATCTTATAATTAATGTTTCTCACAAAAAATTACGGTACTGATGAGCTGAAACTGTGAAAATTCATGAACAGCATTAAGGAATAATTGATGAATACGAAGTGGAGCATACCAGAAGATTTTGCAGAGACAGCGCCTATGCACATATCGTTATCAGTTGGGTATTTCTTGCAGGAGAGCATTTCCGGCCAGGGGAAGCCGTATTGTCGCATTCGACCTTCGCAGCCCTCAAATTCATGAAACGTTTGCTTGCATTTCAACTAGTCGCTAATATTCTTACAACAAATCACTTACGTTTGAAGCATCAGAAATTTTTGGCAAGAACTGATCAGAAGAGCGGGGGGGGGGGGGTGGACTTAGTCAATTAGTACCTGTTGTACGGCCGTACATAGCGATCGACATGGCAATATGGCACGATCCAATGTCGCCAGACACACCGGGGCGAACAGTGAACAAAGGAACAACTGAAAAATTACGGAATGTGCTATTGGGTTCGTTCACGCTTTATGTTCACGATTCATTTACAAGCAGAAGGATAATCATTCTGCAACCCAACCATGAATTCCGCGAAATTTTTCCGCAGCATAAGCTCACGTATTCAGTCCTATTAAAATGACTACTGCTTCATGCTCATTTCCACTCATTGTCAGCGCATTAACAATAATGTGGTCCCAGAAATATCAGTGCACCGCGACAAAACTACAGCAGTCCCTTTTTTGGAATGCTTCTATCTGAGTAAGCATTGTGTCAATGAGTGCAGTCTTACAGCAAGAACATGCTACTGCATACGTATTCATTCATGAATAATTGTTGCACATGGCAATCATGTTTAGAACTATTCACGGAACAAGCTTGACTATCCTATTGCAATGATACACTTGTAGAGACGGCGGCATCTTTTTAGTAACTTGATAGCTTGAATCGGATTGTCACTCAAACACAAATCTTTTGATTCGTTTCAAACGCTCTTATACAGCGAGTGCTACACAAATTGCTTGTTATTTGCTTGCTTGCTGCTTGCTTGCACTATATGTGTGTGCATATTGTGAATGAGTGAAGATATTGCATTTCATCTAACTCAAGTTCATACGACGACGACACAATTTTCAGTGCTACTGTATGTCCTTTGTGAATTTCGAGAATGTTTTAAGGATTCTTGATATGGTGCTATGAAGAATGAAGCAAACGAATTTGCATTTGTAAACCGTCTAAAATGATCTTGAGATTTTTGAGGTCAATCAGCGATTTAAGCTGCCTGGCCGTTGTTGCAATAGCACTACCGCTACCACTTGTGCTCAATGCAGAGCAAAAATAAAAAGTTCAGCCAATACCTCCCCTAGGCTCTTCGAGAACTGACCCACATCCCAGAGGCTCAATAAAGTTCTGCTTAATTGAAAAATGCTTTTCAGTCTTATTTTGGAAACGATGAGGTGTGAAGTGGGAAAACGTTTGCGATTGCTTTTAGTTTCCACAGTGATCCGGCTAGAAAGAAATTGATATTATAATCATGGTTCATTGTTGCATGATGAGAAGTGTGCTCAGAAAAGAGAAGTGTGCCTTACTTGAGTATCAGGATGGCAATTGAGTCTATGCAAGGGTATCCATGGAGCTGCCTGTTCGATAACTTCGTCAACGGTTTCATGTTCCAATAGATTTGGTAAACGCATTGTTGAGTACTGAAATGAAATAAGTCCGTTTCACGTTGACGATTACACTTCTAGTTATTGAAAAGGAATGAGATTATCATTGAATCAGCAAAGAAATTAACAAGATTGGAACTGGCGTTTTTAAATGTAATCACACTTTTTTTTTTGCTGGAAAATAATGGAAAATCTAAAAACTCAAACTCATGGCGTTTTTTCAAGTAATTAGCACATAAACTTGGTCATATCCATATGGATTTAACCGTGTTTATGTGGTAATTACTTGAAAAATGTGAATAATAAAAGAACTCTTGAAATGTGATAATTTGTGTAACAAAATGCGCTGATTAGTGGTCTTTTGAAGTGAGTGAAGAAAAAGCGTTAACAATGTCATTATGAACAGATTTATGAGATTGAACTGACAACGCTACAGTAGCCACAAATAGTTTGTTTATGACTTCATTGGTGGCACCGATTAACGAGAAGAGACAGAAAGAACGATTTTGCTTACTTGAATACCATAGCAAAGAGTTAGATTGCGCGGAATTTCAACACATTTCGGTGCAGAGGGTCGATCCGAGGTTAGCATAGCCCATGATTCGGAGATGTACGCGGTGTGAATAGGTAGGGGGAATAAATAAAGGTGAAGTATGAGCTGAAGTAGAGGCCAGTTAGCATTAGCCATTCGACAACGACAACCAGTCATCGTGCTAAGCAGTCAGTCGCACCCAAACATCCAATCTCATATCCCGACGAGGCGCTCCACCCATCCGTTCAACGGGCACCAATCAGGCGAAGGCAAGCATTTTTGGTGATATTGATACGAGTAGTGAATGAAGGGGAAGATGGGTTATAGATTATGCTAGATGAGATGTGCTGCTGCTTTTTGGCAGTCGTCAACTTTGATGAAGAGGATGATGATGATCGCGATAATAAGTGGAACTGGGCAATGAGCGGTATTGGCTATGAAGTGTACGAATGCTCAGTTGATCAATCAGTCTGTCAGGTTTTTCATAAAGGGACCGCTTCGCCGAAGGCAAACGTGATAAGCACTTTTTCACACTTTTGTTGTTTCATTTTTCATGCTTTTTCTCTCTTCGTTGATTTATCGCCTCGTAATCAGTTCAAATGTCTGATTTATCGTTTCGCTAAAAACAAACCTCTCGAAATTTATCGTTCAAGTTACATTCATATGAATTCAGATTATTTATGTCACCCGTTTACAGTTTCTTTTATCTGAAGTTTGTTTGTGAATTATCTGAAGCAATCGGTGTTTCGCTGTCATAATCGCTGTCGAGAGCTGTGATGATTGACTGTACAGTTTGAACTATGCCGCCGAACGCAAACAGCACAATCGTTTCAGTGGAAATCAATCGTTTCGCTGCTGGAAATGCGAGTGAGGAAGCCGATGGAAAAATATGCTCGGTTTCGTTGAAATTCGATATGCCGCAGCAGATGGAATGTATCGTCCGTCGCAACTATGTGAAGAGGTGTATGTGTTGGATGCCAAAAACATTAGTGCTGCTGACACAATCGTTGTAGGCTTTCGGAAGAATGAACTCGTTTCTTGAAATATAAATGCGATTTAAGGAATATGCCAATAATAGTTTTGATGCAGTTTGGCGGACCAGAGAATTATTCTATTGTGAATTCCAGCAAGGGAATAGTAGCGTAAAACTAACCAATTTCATGTTTCAGCCTACTCAAACTGTGAATAAATAGAGAAATTTTCTATGTAACGTATGATGATGATCACTACTTGTTGTGCAAGTCAACAAAGTTGAAATTGAATAGCGCGTTGTATGCGGATTATTCACATTGATCAATTTGTTCATTTCATTTGATCGATTTTGTGCACTAATATGTTGGAACTTCAAAAAAACCAATAGTACACTATCAATGTTAAAAACTACAAAATATTTCCTATTTCCAGTTCCCTCGTCTTGAACGAATGTTCAAACGAACGAAATGTTCAAGTGAATTTAATTTTTGATGGAAAGAACTCCTTCGCACACTGACTGACACCAAATGAACCAAGAAAAGAACGGCTCGGAATTGAGAAATCGAAACGAATTGGAATTTGTTTGTTGATGAATTAATGATCGTCGGAAACTTCAAACCGAAATTGTTCTAAAAACTACGCATTCGATAAGACAGCGATGAGCTGATTAATCAGTTGTTGATGCATCTGAATCATATTTTTTTCGATTGCTGATGTTTCATTCGATTTGTTTCGCTTGTTTTTCTGCGCTTAGAAAACGGTGGTGGAAAATCGGGAAACGCCCTGCTGGCAAACGATACAATTATCGTCGTTTTCGTGACAGCATACACCATGGAGAGTGGACCAAACAAAACTAATTCAATGAATGACTTCTCAATGAATTCACCGATTGATGCACTAGATAACTGCAAGAATAACAACCAGTTAACTTGACCAACCATGTTTGAATCATTTCACTGCTAGAATTTCAATTGATCAATTATGGAATATCGCATAAATGCGAGTAAATTTCAGCAATTATACTCGGCAAGTGTCCGCCTATGTAAGTAATATTTCTAGCGAAAGCCTCATGAAAAGCGTGCCGACAGTGGAGTGATGCCCGACTGTTTGTCATAAATAAAAACATCGAAAGTATTACTGACAACGTGATGATTGCTGCTGCTTTCTTGCAGAACTGAAAATAACCGATGTGTGATTCAGTGAAAATCGAGTAAAGTGCTCGAAATAAACACGAAAAGTATGAGTGGTTCGCTGCGTGACGAAACCATAAGTGTGTTTGTGCAAAAAGGAGTGTGAAATATTTGTGTTGAGAAGATTTTGTGGTTGGAACGATTTGAATTTTTGGAAACGTTCCGTTGGAAGGAACGTCATGAGACGACGATGAACAACAGTGACAAATTGTTTTGTAAGATGAAACTCTTTGATGTGAAGCGCCGCTCAATGAACATTTCAGAAACGGTTAAATTGACGACGCATTTTGATTGAAGTTTGTTTACATTTTATTCACTTCGATGATCAATTGAACGAAGTGTGTGTTTTGAATATAAGAAGATGTGGATAGGAAACGCCGCTGAAGAAAGGAGAAACGTCGTGTGGGAAAACTCAAGATTTTGCTTCATTTTAATAGTCATTTTATGATTGCGCCTCTTCAAATGTGAATACGCATTCATGTGATTGCTTAATATAGTGATGCAGAAATTAAGGTGGTGATCTTTTCGAACTCAAAACCCATGAATTGAACACGTATTTAGTGTTCAATTCGTTGCAACTATATCTTTGAACAGTTTGTTGTGTTCGGTGCAACATTATGAAATTTGTTTGATACTCATTCTGAATGAAGTAATAATTTTGAAACGTCTTGCTGGGATCTATTATATTAAACAACTGCTAATGAAAACTAATAACAAGAAATGTCTTGTTGGATAATAATTCGTCGAGGGTATCATTCAAAAGCTCAGCGCAAAAATTTCAACTCATTAGTCAAGCACTCTGTTTTGGGTGGTTTGGAAAAAAATATTAAGAAATTTGACTGGCTATCAATTTTTGTTGAAAATACCAAACATTGTCAACTACTCGATCTTTTTTTGGGCACAAAAGATTAAATTTTCTTACGAATAATCGCTCATTTTTCGATACCTGTATCGCGGACTTTAAAAAAATTGCCTACAAATCTCTTCTAAACCAATGATCACAAATCGCACGTTAAGCATTCACGACCAATGTTGACAGCTTTCATTTGCCATTTTTTGAAGCAATTTCTTAGTTGTTACGCTATTCTGACGGTAACAAAGCGCCATGAAGACGACGTGCAGTTGGCAGGTTTGTCAAGAGGACTCTGAATTATGTGCAGTTTTCAGTTGACAAGTTTTTGTGTTGATGTCTGTGAATGAGGAGTCTTTTGGGTACGATGGTGAAGGTTTAAATGAACGAACGATACGATGCCTTCGTCTCAAATCGTTGCTATGTGAACAAGAAACGTGGAATTTTACTAAAAGAGAAAGGATTCAGGCTCTTATAAAGATATTTTTTAGCTTTCTATATAAAGGATTTCGGTTTTTCTAAGGTTATATGTCGTTGGATGCCGGCTATTCGCACTCCATTTCGAGTACTTCAGTGGAGCGAATTGCACTCTTACGATTAGGAGACTGGGAATGTGGCACCTGGGAAGATTTCACTCTCACTAGTGAGTGAAACTGTTTGCGCTTCAAAGAATATTTATGTAGAAATTGACTTATAGTATCTTTATTAACAACAACACATTCAAAGTCCGTATAAACAGAAAACGATTAGTAATAAAGAAACAAGAGAGTAATGTTCAGATTAGAAACTCTCAAATGAAACAATCACAAAAAATGTTTGCCGGGTTCGTACTCCAGTCCAGGATCGAATTGTTCCAGCACATATACCTGCAATATAGTTTTTTTTCCTGGAAGGCAGTTCAAAGTTTGAGAAATACTCATTCTTGATAGTATGACATGAAATTGAAATCGAAGAATCGACGTATAGTTAAATAGTAATTTGCAAATCAATGACACCTCAAACATTTCATAGATATCATAGAAAAATGATAAAGCAAAACTTTATATTGACATGAATGCTCTGCAGTGATCAATTTGTATGAATGAGCGCGACTGCGCAGTTGAATTGAGATATATCTCCAGAGAACGGCTACACCACCTCAGGAAATTTCAACCATTCAACAAAATATATGTTTCTCTGAATGAGGAGATCCAGTTAAAATATTTTAAATGAGAGACATACATAATCGGAGAGAAGAACTCTAAGTTCGGCAGGTGGATTCGTGATAACGTATCGTTTGTTGGAGTCCACGGCTGCCTGATCATGCAATCGATATAAACCAATACATAATTGACCATGCCTTTTCAGGGCTGTACTAAACATTTGTCCATAAGATGTACCAGTTTGTAGCTGAAAGTAAGCCACAAAAATAATGTTTCAGTGCAAACATCAAAGAGGTTGCGGTTTCATTTCTCAAAAACGGCCGCCACTTCACCAAATCGCAAATTCGATTTTGGACTAATGACCACTGGTGTTCATTTTAGTCCTTCGGGCATTGTTTTCATTCCGGCGATCGTTAGTTATAACTTTTGCCGCTCTCTTTAACAAAAAATAAGATGATGGATATTTTTAAATTCTTCAACGACACAAATTCTTCAACGCGCCAGCAAACACGAGTGAGCACTTGAAACAAACAGGCAAAAAATTTCGAGTTTTCGGTGTATGCAATCAAATCTTTTATGTACCATTCGATCATGGATACGCAATATCTCACAATTATTCACTTGCAACTTTCCATCACGAAATGAGAATTGAACATTGACAAATCTAGTGAGCAAGAAGGAATCTTAACCGTGAATGTGCAGTAAAATCTCACTTTTGAGCATCTAACAACCATGACAACATCATAAATAACTCGCTCACATCCCACTTCGAA
Organism: Anisakis pegreffii; assembly: GCA_035041965.1. Lineage (NCBI taxonomy): Eukaryota > Metazoa > Nematoda > Chromadorea > Rhabditida > Anisakidae > Anisakis > Anisakis pegreffii. The sequence continues at coordinate 61,062 of JAPYMA010001443.1, read as the reverse complement.
GGGATAAAAGTGGATCAATCAGATGCAAATACTCAATACTGGTTCACGTGAATGCAAAAATGTTGACTGGTAAAAATCGTACAGTAATTCCTTCGAACGGTTGATCGGCGAGTGCAAGTTGTGAGATACGACAACGATCACGATTACCCAATGTTTCTGGAGTACTGTAACCACCCCGCAAACCAGCACCTTCAGCCAAGATCAACTCAAGTTCTGGTGTAGCTCCACCGGTTACCAAAGTTCGAATCAGCGTTAACGCTGAGTCGTTGAAGTAGGTCTGCAATAATGACACTTCATTTCAAATATAATTCTCACTTCGCATTCACAGTTGCAAAGTGGTACCCAAAGGAAAATAAAAAGACCGACCACTCGAAAGACCTCCAATAAGATGGAAAGACGATATTACAAAGAAATTGGGTAACGCCTGGCAAAGGAAAGCAAGATCAAGGACCGAATGGAAACGCATTGTGGCCAGCAACGTTACAAACGTTTGATAGCCTGCTTGCCAATCCACGTAATCCAGGTAATAATTCTCACTAGTTTAGCCATCAGCCAAATTCCAACGATCTGATGTCAGTGAATGCCGCACTCGCTTAGATGCGTTCTCTTTACACGATAGAATTTCCAAACGAATAATGATCTTTACATAGGTAGCATCGTTACCACCACACAACTGTGAGCATTCAATGAACCGTTTCAGTAGATTTCCAATGGGCAGTTAATGGTCTGGGATAACGCATGGTACATTATTCGAAACGAATAAAAGATTGAGAACGAAAATTAACCGTGCTCATCAGTGAATCAAGAACTGATATCGCAAAGGCAGTACCACACGCAAACGGTTGCGTCAAGTAGAGTTCAGTGTCTGGATCGTCGTCGTCATCTTGATCCAAAAATTGCACATTCGAATCATTCACTAAAACTTGTAATCGTTATGATTTCGGCTGCACAACAGCTCCACCTATTAACCAACGAATCACTTTCGGAGCATTTCGCAAGCACATACATCATAAGAGCTTATGATTTGCTCATTTTCATTCGTGTATTTAGTGGTAAACAAGAAACCAAAGTGCCAGCATGTTTTGTTGGTTATCGAGCTCGTCAAGTGAACACGACGATACCAAAGAGGAATTTTGACAGAGATGAGAATATTTCGAAAGTACTCAATCGCGAAAAAGTACTCAATCGCGAAACCGAAGTGTTTCTTTCGATTACTGTAGAGAGTGGTAAGAAACTGTAAGGCATGTGGCTGAGAATAAAAGAAATCGAACCAAGTTCAGTGATCATTGGCACGTTCGTGCCAAAACGTGCGCCTTTTTTCTGCAATGAAAGCGGACTACCCAAAGGAGATATTCCACCACCTTTCTGTCGAATCGGATAGAAACCAAGGGTATCATCGAACTGAAATTCAGAATCCCTATTCAGTTCCGTCCAATAGTGCTGAAAATACTATCGCAAAATTTTGAAGCATTTCAAACAAATGTGAGGAATATCAATGGACTCTAATTTGTTGTTGCAAAATCTCATTGAATCACTCATGCTTAATGATGTTTTTTTGCCTCATTCAGTTCCCAATGAAGTGCTCAGGAAATATTCTTTGCTAGTTCAAAATTTTGATGGCGTCGATAGCGATTTGATAAGCTGTGATATCATAAACTTACTGACAGGACATAACGGGGATGAGGCAAGATGCAATGAGGTATTTAGTAAGAAAATAGAATACAATAGAGAGGACGATTGAAATACTGCTCACCATTACCTGCATTGCCTTGATGTTGAGCGACGCTAAAATAGCTTCTTTATCAGCCAATGTCGGGTCTTCATTAGGATTCGGAATACGCGCCGACACAATCACACACATATCACATAAGTTTATGTTCACCGCACGAAGATCTGCGCGTGAAAGAGGTGAACCCTAAAATCCGTTGATTATTCTTCAATTTCACGAATCCTATGGGTAGAAGTTGTGGAAGATAAGCGATGAGCCATAAGATCAACTGATCATTGTGAAATTTGTTGAGCGAAATTGAAAGTGTCTTCAATGAATATTCAGATGAAAGTGCACAAACTGAATTGAATGATGCCTGACAATCAGGAAGAGCCAAATATCTTGTAAGCGTTAGCATCACTGGACGAATAATGAAATATTAATAAATGCATGAAGAAACGAACGTTAAGAATCGAAATTTTTGGTAGATTATAAAGCGTTTTCCATTCTCTTCGCAAGTAGTCCACATCACCCACAATAACCACATGTTTCAGTTCATGATAGTGAAAATTGGAGGCTCGCAAAGGCATCACAAAATTGCGCAATCCAATAAGCGGTGAATCACGATCAGCGAACAAGCACACAACCACGTGTCCGTTTAGAACGGTCATCGCCGCTTGATGCCTATCCTGAATGCGAAAATCACTCCAATTAATTGCTTCTTCTGCTGACAATCCATCGATCATCAAATCACCTTACATAATCTATGTCGTTACCCTATGAACGTCACTTTATCAGTCATTTTCTAATGTTAATCCCGTCCGAATAATCAAATTGAATTGTGATTACATAACAACTGGCAATTTTTCTTGAATTTTCAAAAATTCAGCGCAAAATTGAAGAAAGGAGACGAAAAATTGACGATTGCATTGGTTTTGAGGAAGGAGAAAGCAAAAGAAAAGTAATGAGAGTGGAACGAACAAGAACACATTCTTCGAGTGTTCTCGGAGGACACCAGTGGAACATTCCGGTGCTGTCGTATTTCATGTCCTGCTGTTCGAACTCTTTCATAATCTCAACACCACGACCATCCGGTGGTATGCTCATTGAGTTTTTACGTCCACTCGATGGCCTGAAATCGCTTAATAAAACTAAATGCATTCGTTGGTCGCTCATTTTCTCTACGGCATATTATGAGGCCTACAAATGACGTGCTAATTTGCTTGACCTCACTACAGCGCATGCTACCCCATAAGATTTGAGAGTGTTCCATGGAAGCAAACTCGGTTCGTTTGTGCTTTTCAATCGGAAGATAGAAACGGTTCAAGAGGAGTCTAAGGAGAACGGGTGATTTGGAAAAGTTGATGAATCCAATGTGGGTAGCATAGGCATACAATGAAGTGAAATTATGCATACAAGCAGCAGGTTTCATCCGCAATGAGCTCAGTCGTTCAGCATCACTCTATCCATGACAATTAAAATTGGCGAGAAAAATGGCAAAATCGAAGAGCACTTCCATAGCATTAACATTTTAAAGTTTTATCAAAAAGTGATCAATCAGTTCAATGAAGCATTTGATATGACCGACCACCACAAAACTACGCCAGTAATTGTGAAATGAATGAACTAGATGAAAACGAAACAAGAAAAGCTTTATGGAAATGAGGATATAGTACGGCCATTCCATGTGATGATTAATGATGATTGATCAGAAACTACATTATAATAATAATCTGGAACAGCAACTAGTGCAATAGGTGCTCACAGTGAGATGAACTCAAAAACTGCATGTTGAGCGATTGCTTGCTAAGAAGCGATGAAAATGTTCAAATGAAATGGTGAGCTGCCACAGCACTCAGGAAAAATCACTCGCAATGTGTTGCTTCAGTATTTTTGCATGAAATTTCCATTCATGGTGACAGAAAATGTCAGTTGCCTTCTATCGCAACCAGGATAGGTGAGAGGATAGAGGTCGGTAGGGAAATCGACCGGAACGCAAGAATTCACTGAAGATCGATCGAATAACTGATCCAACTGTGTGTGGAAGGCAGTCAAGAGTAGGTGCTCATTTTGCACTTATTGTGTATAAATTTGGATTTGTAATATCCATTCATCATTCCGTAAGTAGTATGGTCAATTTCGCTTACTCGCCGTTATCCTTGAATCGATCGAATCGTCCGTTTTTGCATCAACATGCACATTCTAGTAGTTTTGTGATGTGTTTTTTGTTCGGGACTGATGATCGGGAAGAGCCAAAAAACAATGAAGGATGCAGGTGAAGCGTAGAGGCTCTCAAGAAAGCATCCAAAAATTGAAACGGGAATCACCGAAAAGTTGATCGGTGATGTTGCGTGAATAAAATGGTGAATGAGTGCGCTAGTGAATGTGAGATACAACTTATTAAACTGCAAATAGTGCTGCCAATGAGAGAAGGCAAGAGATTCAATAAGTGAAATTACATGAGTTTTTGTACTTCATAAGCCACATGTAACGATTGCGAATTGACGTTCGCGTCGTCATTCTCACTGAAAACACCAGCTTAAGAGCATTGGCTATCAGAATGTGTCCTATCGTATCACCACAATCATTGATTCTGACAACACCTCACTGCAATCCATGCAATGAATGCGTTTCAACGATAATGCATTTCGTTGCAGCTATCATTTCGATAAAATTTTTCCGGGATCCAATCGAGCCAGTGGTCTCTCGTAGTACCCACTGTGAAGTTCCCGGAGCACTTCTGAGTGCATTCAGGAAAAATACAGATAGAATCGAGACTTGCTCTACCTAACTTATCATTTGAATAATTCGTCAGCCTTCGGTCTAATCTCACAATGTTTGATGAGTGTCTCTATTTATTCTTACATTCAACCTGTCAGATGCACCAGTTTTTTCAGATTAATTCTGTTTTCAGATTCATTCAGTATTCGTTTCGATTGCATACCAGTTACTCACTCAATAAAATTCATCACTTTCGCCGCTTATTTTGACGGAAACGTTCTGTCAAATATCGTTCGCTTCAGATTGATGGACTACTCGCTAATTGTAGCAAGTTTATGTGAATTGATCAGTGCATTATCAAAATTGTCTCGTGTGTTCAATCTAAGAGAGCGAATGCAGTGATCGGAACACCTTGAGTTTTAGGCTAACTGATGAAAACGGAGTCATCAAGTGCAGAATTTGAACGAGTAAAAGTCAGTGAAATCCGTCAGGTGTTATAGAGGATGAATGGAATAGCTTTGACGAACCTTTGATCGAGTCTTCTGAATTGCAGTGCCGAATCGACAGTTGTATTGAGCATTGGTGTGGCTCTGGCTGAAACGAACGATTCAGTGAAATGATTAATGAGAGCTGATCACTGATCCACAAAAGAAAAAAGAATCACTAAAAAATGTGAGAAGAGCGGTGAGTATTCGAGAGATCAATAACGCAAAGCAATAATCACGAGTAGTTATGCTGCTAAAGTGAATGAACCACGAGCATCTAATAACGCGATACAAACAAAAACAATATCGTACGACGTGTACAAACATCACATAGTTAATCCACATCTTTCTATGGCTAATATGGCTAATCACAGATTCCTATGACTCGAACACATGCGATCATTCAGAGCTTATTCAATTTGCATTATAACTCAGTTTAGCTGATCCATTACCATTAGTTTCCATTTGCATTGTTTAGATTGAAATCGTATCAAAGTACTCATAGTAAGTTGTATGAATAAACTGAGATTCTCATTTTTCACTCACTTTCAGATGATACACAGGTAAGCTGCTTGCTTGTGCAATCTAGTGTTGCTTTCTTTGGAAATATTCAAATTATACACGGATGATGGATTTCGAAAGGAATGTGCGGAAAATTTACTGAAAATGAACGAAAATGAAAGTTTAAAATTACGGCATCCTAGAGATAATGTGACTCCCACTAAGAAGGCAGAAATTTTTGCTTCAGCCAACAAAGTTTCAGTTGGCTCTTATCGAATTGAGAAAGCATATGAGCAGTAATGAATTGTTTTGATATGGTGCAAACATGATGATTTCATTCAGAAGTCAGCTAAGGTGTTCATAATCAGTGGACGTTTCGTCAAAGTTTGGCTATGTGATGAATGTACACGACTAGTGAAATTGGCTGTCGTTAGACGAACAAGCTAAGCGCACTCAAGATCACTGCATACTCATTACCCATTTCGTTCATTCCATTAACGAAGCTCTTTTTCGGACCATATTCTGCAATTTCACACAGTGCTTTCCACTAGAAATTCAGCGGACTTTCTCTATTGGTCACTTCCTTCTTGGAACACAATACATTCAAATTCGCTTCATTACATCAACATTTGCGCTTCATTGCATACTTTCTTTCACACATGCAGATAGATGATAGTTGCTCAAATGTTAGTGATTTCGATGATCAGTTTTTGAAGTTTCTGATCAGTTCAGATAACTGTGCTCATTATAAGTGCTCATTATAACAAAGTGAGTGCTTATGCAGCAATAACATTCCTACAGTACTCTTCAGGAATCATTAACGTACTTGCGCATAGAATTGTAAGACAATTACTTACCAATTCGTTTGGATAGCTGAACTTGTTTAGCTCCCTTACGAAACAGTGCCACTGAAAGTTTAGATTTATTTGTTAGTTCGGTTTGCTTTCGTCCAAACAACAATGTTCTCATCGGAAGATTAATCTGATATACCAATTCACAAGTGCCATCCGAGTCACTTAGTGCAATGATATTGTTTTCCTCTTTCCTTCCCCTCCCCTGCATTTATTTCTCATGCACTGGCCAGCCAATTTTTAATGCTTTTTTAGTCGAATTTAGTCGAAAGCATTGGATAAAATGCTTACAGTTGCGACACTTGCACTTTTTGATAAGCGTAACGTCCATTATATCTTCATGACATTGTTTGCACCAGTAAAAAGCCCTGCAATCAACACATTATCATTCACATTTACGCATGTGAAGAACTTATGCGAATAAAACCAATCTGATTTTCACATGGAGAACATGCAACTTGTGCTAGTTATCTATTCATCAACCGAATTTACAAAAAATTACTTAAGTCCTTTGCTGGAAGAAATATATGAGAGAGCAGTAGACTATTACCTCTTGACTTCATCAGCCGATTGAGCGATGAAGAAACCTTGGGTTTGCGGTTGAATTGTTGTAATTGGTGCGGGATTAATGGCGATATTGCATTCTTTCTTCTCGTCATCTTTCAGTTCAATTGCCAGCAGTAGCAAACCGAGTCGAGTGAACAGCAAACTGCAAATTGTTCTCTACAGCCATTCGGTTCAAGCGAAAATTCCGCTGTTCTCAATAATTTCATGCGCACTCCAAATGATCGCAAATTGTTAGCGTTAGTGTTAGTAGTCATAAGCGACGATGTCCTTCAATTTGATTTGTTTACTCTCATCCCATTACCGTTGTAACGATTCGTTGTCGATATAGTAATTATGAAAATGATTGGACAATTTTGTTGCGATAAATTTCACGACAGCGCTTTAGTGCAATAGAACGTAAACCATACTGAAATGAGTGGGAAATTTCGAAATTTTATTCCATAGCTGTCGAAGTTTTCGAATTTTCATTTATCCATAAAAGGTACGCTATCAAAGGTTAGAAAATTAGTGGTGCGTTTCATTAATCGAACAAATCAGCGAATTTTGAGATGTTTCCATGAGAAATGTTAATGAAGGATATGTTAACTCAAAATTTTCATCGAGACATGAGTAGTTATTCACGAACGGCACCATCAGTAGTGATATTGGTCAAGCCAATTAGGACTTAGTTCCTTTGAAAAGTGCAGAATTTGGGAATCAAATCTATTTAAATAATCCTTTCAAATCTGGTGTATGTATGATTCAAGTTAGACGTTTTAACACAAAACATTTTGAATCTGTGTATTTGATCTTATCATGCGAATCAAACAGTGAGGTTCAGTTTCTGCGAAAAACCTATATATGAAACAGATGTCACTAGCATAAGCTGAATGATTGAAAAACTGCTGAAAGAAGTGCTGAAAAACAACTTCAAGGTTCTCCAAACAGCTGGAAATCTACCTAAATACTCAGGCAAACATTCTCATGAGTAAGAGCTAAAATAAGATCACATAGTCACAGACGCTAGATGAATTTTATCTTAGTGGTGTTCATAGCCGATTATGTTCTTGACCAAACGTGTAGATGCTTGAAACCGAGTTTCATCAATGGAATCAGTGAAGTTAGTGCTCGTAAATTGTGCATATGTTACATCTGAAATGAATATGGAATGCTAGATGCTTCTATAGGTAAATGCACACCTAAAAGCACAGCAGATCAACGATTTTGCTCCTAACTGACAAGCTTTTCAGCTCTGGATAAGTACCGATTGTTAGCCACAGCAAAATCATTCCACAACATTGCTAGTTTCGAATCTGCTGCGTCGTTCATCGATTGCAATTGGATCTCATTTGTGACAGGAATTTGCAAGGATTAGAGTGTCACTCATTCTAGCGATTCAAACAGCACACGTCTATTGGTATATCAATTGTACACGCTGATAAATGCTCGATGAAACCATGCGTGTATAATTGAGTATCATTATAAGCACATGACAATTTTGAAAATTGAGATTCTTTGCATTCGTATAGCATCGAATCCGAGTGATTAAAATGTACAAGACAGAAAATTATGTTGGCGATTATTTTTTGGGCACATCACTCGAAACAGATCACACACACACACAGCACTAAAGTGCTACATTCGCGGCTTACTCTGCTGCCTCCGGGAAGGTCATTCCTACGAACCCATGCGACAAGGTGTCTGTATACATTTCCATACCTGCACCACACAAGTAAAGGTTCAACCAATCAGGTGTATGCCTTGACTGAAATTCATATGCGTTTGTTGTATCACCTATTAACGTAATTGCAGGTTTTTTGGTTCGTCAGTAATAAATCAACTGATTGTGAAGGCTTTCTTTCAAATGATTCCAAACAGCCTCGGAATTTTTAATCACTGACTTCAGTGAAACGACAGAGATGGTTAAGATGAGAGTGAAAACTTTTTGAAATGGAAATTCACCGATTCAGGAGCTCGCAAATGTCCTTACGTGAATATTAACGCATTGCTAGCGCTCTCCGGCGAAAAATTCATCAGCAAATATTTCTGGATTCGTCAAGAAAGAGCACTGATTGAAGTGACCAATTGCAAATTGGTCACTTCAATCAGTGCTCTTTCTTGACAAATGTAAGCTAGAGGAACGGAGGAAGTTAGTTGTTCGTCTTAAAGTTGTGTTAAATAAATAACAATGTTGTGTTAGACGACGCACAAATGCTTAATTTACTGAGGGAAACACAAAAGACACAAAACGTAACAAATTGCCCTCTCACAAAGTAAACCAATCAATTTTTAGCTGATAAACGAACCCTCTTGAATGATGTAATATTTTCAATAGTTCAAACGGTTTTGTGAGGAGAACATAAACGACGAGAAATTTTAAACGAGCCAACGAACTAACACAGAAAAACATTGAGGAATGATTTATTTAGTTGAGACAAATAATGAAATATTAGTGACGAAGACAAGACGTTTGCGTTTGTTCATGCTAATAAGCCTAAATCCCTGGTCTTTTTGTTGTTGTTGTTGGATAGTTTGTGCATTTGTGAGTAGCTTCAAGAGAGTGCAATGAACGATGGCAGATTGTTGTCGCTCTCGTTCGCATAAGAAAATTCACTCTTCAGTCCTCCAATTAGGTTTTGAGCACTTTATCAGTCAATCAATCAATCACTCAATTATCAGACGACTTCAAACAATATCGTATGGCCGCCTTTCATTCTTTAGCAACATTTGTTTTGTTTCATTAATTGTTCACTTACTGATTTTGAGAGTACATTGCAATTCGGATGCTGCTTTTCGGAGAGATTATAAGCTGACGAAATTAAAAAATGCATACGAGAATTCGCTTCAAACCATTAGTGAACATTCGTGTTGGGATACAATCGGATACGTAAGAACGTAGCAAAATGAATGGCGGAAATACTTTCCTGTGTACATTTGGAATAAGACAAAGAATTTGTTTTCTTGTTTTCAATACACAGATTTTTTCTCATTGTAATCGATCTGCGCGTTCCATTGAAACAGATCAAATCTCCGGGATATTCCGTGGAATATTTCATGAATTGGGTAGCTCCATAATCACTGAGTTATGAATGTGAAATTTCATTTCGCAATTGCATGATTTTTCCAGGATGGTGATACACAGAGTAATGGACACTGATCGGGTTTGTTTGAAGAACAACGAATGATTTGAATTACAGTTTGATTTGATGCGACGAGTTAATAAAAATGAAAACTGATGACTTTCATTAGGCTGCCTGAGGATGAAATGAAAGTTTTACGATTCAGTGAGTGATGAGTTTCATTCTTGGTCAGTCTGAATTGTATGATGCACTCTGATGTTGCAGATTTTTTTTTTGCAATGAAAAATGTGCGCCAAGCAGTTCCGCGATAGAAAAGTGCCCTGATTCGACTGAATAAAATATAATCGCGACAGATCATCGCTGAAATGATAGTGTTGTTGCAATGAGACATATGTGAAAATACAAAAACGAACTCAGCCGCCTCGGGGAATGTCATGGCGACGAACGAATGCGAAAGTGTTTCTGTGTACATTTCCATGCCTGCACCACGCAGATAATCATTGAGCCATGAGGGGGTATGTGGTGACTGAAAACATTTTACACTCTTCTTCGAACGGACCCAAATTTACACGAACACACCAACAATGGACATATACGACACGACACGACACAACACGACAAGAAACAAGACGATGGCATCGGATTATTCAGATTTGTCTGCGAACGGCGATTTTAAATATGGAGATGGATTTTGTTAATTCAAACGCCTTTTCAAATAATGAGAAGAGAGTAGATATAATTAACAGTGAATGAAAAGAACCGTTTTGAAGGATCGCATCGCGAACAGATTCGCCATCATTGTTGAGAAACCAGGCGCCAGGCACGACTGAGCAATAAAGCCAAGTTTCAGTTCAGCCAAACAAATGACATCGTCGCCGCGACGCCAGTCCCAAGACGGAATATTCAACAAATATGCCTTAAATGACACAATAATAGACCACATCCAAGTGGTGAACCATTTGAGTAGTAATTGAAAAAAAGCTGTATCGCACATATCATCCTCATTTTCAGTTTATACCCGAAACTGAATCTAATCACTAATAAGGCTACACAAAGTGTTCACGAAACGATCAAAATTGGTGCTGATGGTCACCGCTTGCTTAGCACTCGAAAAGCTTCGAAATATAACCCGCAGGTGACTGAATATCAGCAAAAACATGTAGTAACCGACTGAAACGATAAAGCAATGCGCAAATGACGAACCTTATTGTGATACTGCATTAATTGCACGATAACACGAATATCGGAACTGTAATTTTTGATTGAAATAACACGCATTATATTGGCCGCATCCTCGGCATCTGGATCACTGCTGTACTTATTCGCCAGCACCAAACATGCGTCTGCTTCATCAACCTGTTTTAACTTTTCAATCTGCACATTCCATCAGCAGATCATCCATCACCTCATTTTATTTCGGTTACGATTAGCAAAAATTTTTTTTGAGAGTTCATTTTTCGCTATTTGTATGAGGAATGAATGCGTTTAAAGAGCCAGCCGCCTATCACAATAGTGATTTTGAAATCAATGAACATATCATCTTACATCTTAAATGAGGAAATGAACTGAAATCGATATTACCTTAACTCTCGACAAATCTATGGAATCCATGACGGTTCCTGTGAAGAATTCAACTTTTGTGAAATGTCTCTTGAACAATCCCTCGAGTTCCAGATCAGGAGGCACTCTGAAACAGATCTTCATCATTTCAACTTTGTTGGCAAAACGAAAAGCGAACTACCGCAAAAATTTGGTGAAATACCTGTGAAGGAAGACCACTTCGACATCGACATCCTCTCGATCTTCGTGCAAAAAATCTTGCAGAAAATGGCTCACGGATTCGTAAGTTATGTACCCGCATACAACAATATGCCTGCAAATACCGTTGATTCTTAGTACCTTGATGTAGGGATCGCCTCAAATAAGGAACTTCTGACAGTATTTAAATGATTCATGACAATGTTATCAAGTACCATGGATTCATTGAAACCGACTTAACTTTAGACAATAGCTAAAACAAACGATGGCTACCAAACGTCAGATTATTTTCAACTTCAGTGCAACATTTGCTGATAGCACTTCTGTTCAATGTATATTCATTGTAACTTGATCAAGGAATGATCACAGACAATAACAAGTCATTCAAAACAATCAAATTGGATTTTAACGAATGACAACGTATCGCTTTGATTGATCTCGCTTCAATGGACGGTTAACATTCAACCATTAAGCCAACTTTTTTTTCGATCATACGCTTGGAGTCGAAGAAATACTTAATTATAAGATAATACAGCCTTGTGATTCAACTATTTCAAGGAATATTCGGCGAGCAACTAACTTTTTCCCATGTTCGCCTTTGTACTCTCCACCATACTTCTGTCTCGAACCAATCAAATCAGCAATTTCGGGTACGTAGCTTGCGAACATTGCCTGTAGTCATTTGAATTTCATCTTTCGTTATGAGCGATAATCACTCACTGCAACGCATCCACAAAAATCATTCGTTGGGTTGACTAACCGAAAATAACGTCTCTGACAGTTTTCGTGACAATTTCTGATCAATTTTTGATGCAAAGGTTTTAAAAATGAGGCGACTCATAAACTGACCAATCCACCGAGAATGAAAAACACCATGAAAAGTCGACCAAGAAACGTTGTACAATATATATCACCATATCCGACTGAAACATTTGTCTACGATTACTCATTCTTGGCACAATTCTCATCAAATGAACCATTGCTATCCATTACGACCGTGAAATGAAGCCATACGCGCTCGCCGAATCATGACAATAATGACTGTTTATCAATGACCTTTTGAAAACTTCAGTACAGCATTTACTCACTGTTAGGTAATCTGTTTCAATTGCAAAAATTCATCTACATCGGTGTGGCTCGAATTCACGCGAAAAATCAACATTTTCATCAGTCGATCGGTTTTAAACTCCTCTGTTGCCTTTCGGCTTATGTTTTTTAAATCACATGACGGTGATATAGCTGTTCAGATTTTCGAAATAAATTCACTGCAGTTTGCCGAAGAAGAGAGCAATTTCAAGTTTGCAAAAAATCTTATATTCTAGATTACAGCAATGAAGTGAACTGACCGGTTGACATAGTAACCAGAAGGAAATAAACACAATCCCAATAGGTTATACGATGTGTATTTGCAAAATTTTTGAACGGATCACCACTGTTCTCCAACTGAAATTCATTAATCTGATTATCCATTGTAACTGATCCGACACAATTGATTCTCCAGCATGAATGCATTGAAATTATTTGCGATTTTACTTGAAATCTCTAAATCAGATTCTTAGCGAAGACGTGCATAATTCTTAGATGAAAAAAAATGCAATTTTGCCTGTTTCGTTTTCGTTTTCGTCTAACTAATCTCGAAAGAAAGCCTTTATTTCTGAATACCAATCATAAACAATCAGCGATAGACAAAGAGCGTTAGATGAAAAAAAATAATAATAGCAGTATTGTGAGGCTTGCACGCTGATTCTTTTATGTTCTTTCATTGCCCGTAGCGATCTGATAATAAACGATTATGATGAGAAAAATGCAATTTCGAATAGCTATTATACGTTTATAATATCTACTTTCATAGATTATGGGATTTTTTTTGGCGATGATAAAATGCGAAGATCGAATTGACTGTATTGAGTGTTGCGTGCCAACAACTAACCACATGAATAAAACCGGCTCCTGTGAGGCAAACAGAAATGAAAATGGAAAGAAGTTGAGTGAGCCGGATTGAGGAAGACGTTTTGAGCACATTGAGGTATTGCAGAATATCCGGCACTGTCATTAGCCGGAGCGCACGAAGGAAGCGAAGTCCTTGAAAAGGATATCAAACATATGGATATACTTTGAGGAATACAAAAGATAATGTGAAAACGAGTAAAATAATGAACTTGAGGCCAGAAAATCTCGTACATCATTAAAAACGAGTAGGCGTTTCATTTGGAAGCTTGAACAATATCATCTTCAAACAGATTGTGATAATTTGAAGTTCATTGCGTAATAATTTTTGATAGAATCATTGAAGGTATGTATTTTTAGCAAATTCACGTGGTATTTGACTCAATGAATTGGCGTATTACAATGGAATGTGCATGCGAAATTGAAATCAAACAATGTGCGAACATATTCTCACCTAACCAATTGCGCTCCAAATAAATAGCAACAAAACTTGGAGGAATGGTGAAGTAGTCAATAAAACTGTACACTTCTAACAGAAACCATACTTTGTCTGAAGCCGCAATAAACTGCAATTGTAAAAGATTTTATATGAGGTCACAAATGGTGAACGTGTTGGATTTAGATAATAGTATCCAGTTGAAATTAAAACGAGGATGGTGATAATATCTGGTTGAAAGTTGGTGAATAAACCAAAACAAATGTGAAAAAAAAACTTCAAAAACGAACACGAATGAAGAAATAGATGAGGAAGAATATATTGAATCCAAGGTCAATTTGTTGCGATGGACTGTCTGACCATGACACGCATGTTTCCACTTGGAAATTCGGACTAAAATCATAATGATAAATAATTCAACCATTGATGTTGATTTACGGGTTAAATTTTTTCATACGAACTGTTCTGCTGATATATATATTTCGATGCAATTCATACTGATCGCAGGTGTTTGTTCCTCACCTAAGCTAACTGAATATTTATGGTATCACTAAGGAGGAACGATTGTAACATCCAGAATTTTCTTCTTTGTGATCATTTTGCTCACTGGAAAAAAAACATGATTAATGTTTTTTTTTTGTTGGGTAAATGAGTTGCTCTACTTGAGATAAATGATGATCATTCGAGAAAAACAATCAAAGTTGAAATTCTCAAATTCGAAACAATTCTCTGAGCTCATTGAAAAATTTGAAGTTTTGATGGAGTTGAATAGTTCGCATTCAATATGCGAACTTGAAATCTTGTTATCATTATTTTTCCGTAAAAATTGCGCTTCTGTTCAAAGCACGAATGACGCTGCCCTTTACATGCGCACTTTCATTTGTTTTGCAACAATCAAGTATGCATTCATTCGTATAACTCATTAGTTACATTCAAGGATTTGTTTTCAACCGAATTCGTAATCCCTCAATAATTATTCCAGTTCGTTCTAGAGAACGATTTGATAGATTTCAGCAAACTGAGCGAGCAATTATGAATTGGAGATAAAATGGAGTTAAAATTGGGATAAAATGACCACTGATTAGTGTGAGCGATCAACTATGAATTCAAGTGTTATTTCGATGAAGGCGGATGCTTGTGAAATTAGCGGACGGGTCGAATGCCGACAATTATATTTTCATGGTCACCAGTAACATTTCGAGAATTATTCACATGAGAAGAGCGATTTGTATTTGCATTGGGTAAAAAATAAAGGAAATCAAAATTTCCAATTGCATTTTGCATTGTGCAAAATCAAGAAATGCGCTTTTTTCTGCGACAAACTTCCGAAGTGCATTCTTCACATTCACATAGAATTGTGCTGATTTTGAGTGTTTGGCTGCTCCCTAGGTGTATTCGGAAGTGTGCATTCGTTCAGTGGATAAGTTTATCCGTTTTTGTTTATTCATCATTCCTTTCGTATTTATGTTCGCATTCCTCCGTTTGCCCTTCTGATAACTCGAAAGTGCAATCAACTGCGTTCAACATTTCTGCACAGAAAACTGCCTAAATCCAGCAGCAGTCACTTATTATGAGTGCTTTCCTTCCTCTTCAGGCCATAATCCTCATCACAACGAATGCACGACTGCATTACCGTATTCGGCAGCAGCAGCATCAGCTCATCAGAAGGAATTTTTCAAAACTCGTTCAGTTTCCACTCGAACTGAATGGAAATTGAAAGTTTCGTCCTAATGAATAAAACACGACTAAATGTCGATCATACATAATACCTATGGATGAAAGGATAGCTACCCTCCACTAATCTAAGCGTCAAATAAATATATCCTTATGTGACATTTCCTTTTGCGGATGATGTCACTCGCAGTGCATTCAATCAGTTCGAAGAGCTTTTATAAATCTCTAATAAGCTCATGCAATGATGTAATATGACGCGTTGCTGCTCTCACGAAAAACGAACAAATCAGTTGGATTGGACAACGAATCTGAATAAAAATGAACCATTCTGTGCGACGCAATGAAGAATTTCTGCGGAAAATAAAGCTGATGCATTGAATGGTTATCTGCGAATATGAGCTTAATCAATGGGACAATTTGAACAGTACTGATGATGAGAAAACATGTGCACTTACTGAGATGCATCATAGAAGTAGATGATCAACGAGCCAATTGATAGAATGAACACGAGAACAACCAGAATTCGACCGGTCATACTCTGCCCTGATATCAACTCTCCAGCCCAATCTTTTGCCTCGGTCATCCAACCGATTTGTACCTCTTCTTGTTTTACCGCAAATCCGTCCACGTCATTCTTCAGTAAGTCGTTCTTTCCGTTCACCTTGAATTCACAAGCGGCATTCAAACCCACACATCTACTCCAAAAAATGTTTCAAGATCCGTTCAGTTCAGTGGAATACTGTTCGAAACATATATTTTTACAAGCCGTTTGCAAGTTGGTATAATTGGTGAATGAATTGATCTACGAAACGATTCTCAACAACGTCGAGAAAGAAGATACATTCGATAGATTTCATATTCCATGAAAAGCATTTCTCACTAATAAAATCATGTTCCTTATTCGAACAATAGTCTTTGTCTGAAGAAAGTATAAAAATTCTGTGAAAGAATAGCATGTTTCCTTTCTCGGCATATCGCTGTTGCTGAATAATTGCTGCTTTAATGTGTGAATGCAAAACGAAACGATGCGATTATTCTCATCAAAAGATATCGCGAGTTTACTCATTCAATATTTTACAATGCTTGCTTTATTGCTTGGCAGTATTTATTGCATAGTATTACGTTCACTGGTTTACTGCGCACTCCATTCAATATGAGTCTTCGATTTCAATCGGATTTACAACTAACTTCTTTATTGTTTTCCGCAACATAACTCCTTCTGCTGTTGAATGGCATCCGTAAAGAAGTTAGTAAACATTGCTATGCATATTTGTAACTGTTATGGAGTGTAGCGATAACTTGCGATTGCTGAATGTTATGATAATGGAAACGACGTGGACACACTGGATCAACAGATCAACAATATTACCTCTAATTGTTCGGGTATCGCCTCAAGTTCGTCTCGTTCTCGTCGCTGACAAAACAAATGTGTTATTATCCTCCACATCACCACCAAAAGCATCGAAACACAAAACGTTACTATGCTGAAATTTATTTTCCACACGTGAATAGTAGTATGAATGCCAATTCACATGCTTTCATTGTTTTGTTTTGATCGTATGTTTGTGAGCATTCAAATGCATGTCCAACTGATTCGCTTAAGTAATCGGGAGAAATTGTTCATTTCTTCTATAAATGATCTTATTTTATTTATTACTTCTAATCAATTGTTTATTACCTTCAGTCTATTGACCGAGGTGAAATCAAATTTTCAAATACAGTAATGCAATTCATAACATGTTGCTTGAACCATACGGTCACGTTATTCACTGTATGAGACAATTAGAGAGAAGAAAAGCTTAGAGAAAAGAGTAGAAGAAAAAAGTTTAGGTTGTATAAGGAAGTGTTCAATTCAGTGAATTAATAACATTCTCTGAATTTGATTTCTGATAAACCAATAAAGTGAATTATTTCCCTGACTTATTGAAGACATAAGTTGATCTTATGCTCAGCTAAAGATCCGTTTAGTCATAATTCAGAAAACATTTTCAGTTTATTGTCTGAGATGAAATTAATTTCTCCGCATGCTTTTTTCCGAATGAGTAAGGCAAATTCAACTGAACTTATAAATAGTAAAGCTATTTTTGAGCCAGGTTTCCTTCTGTTTTGCATTATTCTCTTGATATTTAAGTAGTATTGATTTTGAAAATTTCATTTCTTTCCATATGGTTCACTGCATTTTGCGAAATTGAGATATGAGACTGAAATTGTGATTGGACAATTCAAATGAATAATTATGGCGACTGATGTGAATAATTATGTCAACGCCTCATGATGGATCGAATATATGAGCGATTGATGCTGTTAGTGTTTTGAGTCGAATAAAATGCTTTTGATAATTCGTATCATATTGATACGAAACGAAAGCAATGGAGAACAAGATCCGCTAACGCTTATTAGGCGAGAGTGTTTTATAACAACTGCATTCAAATAGGCCAATTAGACGCATGCAACTAATTTTGCGAAATGCTTTGCTTGCCGAGGCATCATTGTTCAACAGAACAAAAGAAGAGACGAGTAATGTTTTGCTGAAATGTTTGCGGATTTGAAAGTGGGAAATGAATGGGAATGGAATGTAGGATGCTAGCTAGAACTGGAGAAGAGCGCTTAATGCATGAAACAAGTGGTTTTTACAGATCGTTTGCATAAATTAGATACCGTAATTCATCTAGATAAAACGGTTCATTTGTTTCGCACACACACACACAACACATCGTTCCATTTAAATTCCTAATTATCAGCTCTTTTCCTGCATTGTGCCAATCAACTTAATGCATTGTTGTGTGTGTGTGTGCATAGTTGTCATTTTTCAACGTTTCGTTGATAAGATTCTGGGAATTTCATTCCATGATCGCATTTGAATTTAGTGGATTAGCTGATGAGATGAATGGAATCTCACTAATTAGCAACGAATCGTGAAAATCGCTGATTTAATCAGGCAGAATTGTTTTCTTTTTTCCGCACTTATATTTATGCTGAAAATGAGCATTTTTTCATTATGTTCATCTTTTTTTCTGTTGAAACTGAGTATTACGCCTCCCAAAGAAAGAAAAAAACGGAGATTATCCATGGACCACCATTGAGAATGAGATGATTGCTAGTCTCGTCTACATTTCTAACTTAATCAAACAAACTAAAAAGTGCAAGACATGAAGCTTGATCAAAGAGCCATTAACCTAAACTATTGATTGAACGTTTCAGAAATCGATCGAATCTGTATACATCAGCTTTTCTCTGTTCATTTAACGAATAATTTAATGCCAGAAGACTGTGAGGAAAGTGATTAATGACGGATTGATGAAATGTTGTGTTGTGAGTTTTTTTTTCTTTGGCTTTTTTTTTCGACTGACACACGTTATCATTAATGAATTTTGTGACTAGTGATTGACTGTGGTTTATATCGATGGATGGATGTTGCATTGAGGATGAGAATTTTACATTAAACGTCAATCAATTGTGGAATAAAATATTGAAGCATATACATAGATAATTGAAGAGAATGAAGAAAATTGAAATTGAAATTGTTCGATACCTGGACAGAAGAAAACACCAATATTTGCGTTCCTCGAGGCACTTTCGCTCCTCATCGGTCATTTCTTGAAAGGCACGTGACATATTACAGTGCATTGGATAACCGTAAGGCGCCGGGGGGAAGCCTTTAGATCCCCCCGAGCCTGAGTGATACACATCGCTCATGTGTATCGTTGGATAATGACGCCAAGACAAGGTCAGTGCTGACAGTGATTTTGTGATCTCTTCTCAAACGAGTGTGAAACAAAAGAGGATTCGTTGTTGGGACTGAGTAGTGATGACTGGCGCGTTGCTGTTTGTGGCTTATTATGGAGCGAGATGAAGCTTTGAGCAGAGTGGATAGGCAGGCACAATCAGTAGAAGTGATAACAGATGATATGATAATATTGATCGATTATGATAGGAGAATAAGGATGATGATCATAGCACACACTAGAGCACACATCAACTCACATCTACATCCGCACCAAATGAGATGAATAATATGAGATGAGAGGTTATGTGATATTCAGTAGTTATTCAATTCAGTTGTTCAGTTTGGTTGTGATGTGATGGATGAAGGGAGGGATGGACGAATGAATAGATGAGATGGCTTTAAGACGTTATGCTAGGCTCTAGGCTCTTTGCTATATATCGTTATATAGTTCTGCCAGCAGTAGCTAGCTACGATGCTGGTTCACTTAGGCTATTCGAGCTGCTCAGTTATCAACTAATACTAGTAGTTGTTGTTATTGTGGTTAGAAGGCTTGAATTGTTAAAGGCTAAGCGCTGACTTTGACTGACACACTCAATGAATAGAAGTGATGAAGAAGAAAGAGAAGACAGCAGATGGATGTGGATATACGAATGTATGGATGGATGGATGCAAGAGAAAAGAATGGAATGGCTAACAGTAAAACTGACTGACTGACTGCATTGGATTGATATTGGGCTCGAGTGGACGACTCGCTGGACTGATGCGAATTGTGAGTGAGTAGTACTGAACTAGGTAAAGCGGCGATCAATGAAACACATAGCTTGTTGCGACGGCAGTGATGATAACGGTGATGACGATGCCTCACGTGTTATGGCCATACAGCTGCTGCGGTTGCTGTTGCTGCTGATGCAGCATTTATCAATCCATCTTTGCCTTTCAGGCATTTAGTTTGTCGCGTTTCGTTCGTTTTGTCTCGACTCGGCTCGGCTCGATTCATCGCTGCTGTTGCTGCTGCTGCATGTCGTAGCCACCATTCTATTAGTAGCACTGGTTGTAGTGCATCATCGATTGCATCTTATTTCACAAAAATTATTCACCCTTTTAAAGCACATCTGCTCCAACAACAATATGGCTGTTGCTGGCTAGCTGGCTGGCTGGATGGCTGACTAACAACAACGCAGTGATGAGAGTTTTGCAAAATCCGCCGTTTGAAATGTGCAAACAAACTTTTTTTTCATTATTAACATTACTATGAATATTACTGTTAAAATTGTCACCGCTGCATTCCGCCGTCTCCACAATATACTAATTACATTGGAGAATATGATTGCTTGAGCTCATGAATTGTTTTCAACACTCATAGGCGTGAATGATCTTTCACTTGGTGAATCTCATTATCAGACTGCCTGATTCTACGGCACTATTAATTTCGATAAAATTTAATTTTTAGTGCATTTATTAGATACCTTCAAAATAGTAATTAACTTGATCAGTTCAACTCATAAGTCAGTCATTGAGTTACGCGAAGAAACATGAATTTTTTTTGTTATAGAATCGTCGTATTTTAATCGCAATTGTCCTTTGAGATTCATTCTGCTGACACTACTACTTCATGACAGTTGTCTTCATCATTGGCAAGGAATGCTTTCGCAAAATCATTTCACAAAAACCTCAAAAAAAAACTCACTCGAACGTCAAAAACGCATCATCGACATAGCTGAATGAATGAATGAATGAAGGGAGCACTTTATGGTACTGAGCACTTTATTGTTAGTACTGAACACTATCACTTATCACTGCAATTCATCACGTAATCAGTAACTCTTTCTTTTTCGATTGCAAAAATACGCATCACAACACACAATGTGAACTTTCATTTGCAACTTTTTTCATTTAACGATCATTCGTTGAAATAGTGGATGATAAGTGAAATTAATGAACAACTGATATACTATTGCAATAAATGCTGCTAATTCATAAACTTAATCGAAATCGAACAGCATGCAAGCGTTTCTGTTTCCAAATACCAAAACAAATAACATCTCGTTGTTATCATTGATAGCTAGATTATGACTAGATCGTAGCTAGATCATGAATAGATCGTAGCTAGATCATGAATAGATCGTAGCTAGATCATGACTTGATCGTAGCTAGATCATGACTAGATCGTAGCCAGATCATGACTAGATCGTAGCTAGATCATGACTAGATCGTAGCTAGATCATGACTAGATCGTAGCTAGATCATGAATAGATCGTAGCTAGATCATGACTAGATCGTAGCTAGATCATGAATAGATCGTAGCTAGATCATGACTAGATCGTAGCTAGATCATGACTAGATCGTAGCTAGATCATGACTAGATCGTAGCTAGATCATGACTAGATCGTAGCTAGATCATGACTAGATCGTAGCTAGATCATGACTTGATCGTAGCCAGATCATGACTAGATCGTAGCTAGATCATGACTAGATCGTAGCTAGATCATGACTTGATCGTAGCCAGATCATGACTTGATCGTAGCCAGATCATGACTAGATCGTAGCTAGATCATGACTAGATCGTAGCCAGATCATGAATAGATCATGAAAATCGATCACTTTCATACCATAAATAATCATTCATAAAAAAGCGTTTTGAAGACGTAAAGAATGTGGTGCTCATATTTTTGCTGCCGTTAACTCTTGCTACCTGATGCGTTTGAGTGAAACTGAGTGCTTTCCTAACTTGATAGTGGTGACTGAACGTGATGCATTCCATCACTCAAAACTTGAACAGATGTTACGCAGTTTCAAAACTAATTCATTCACTCATATTAGTTTAACGTTCCGGTGAGTAGTTCGTTACTCTAGCACTCAACGTGTAAATATACGTATATCTTATGTCTGCAAATTCAAAATAAAAAAGTGGTCGTACGAAAATACTCAAATCTTATCAAATCTTACTCAAATACAGTCGATTCCAATGTAGCATCTATAGTTTTCTGCGTACGATACTGTGATTGATTGAAACTGTTAACAGAATGATTAAAACGTGATCACAACTCACCAACGAAAATCAGTTAAAGAAAACACTAGAATGGAATGTGCAACGCTCATTCTGGAAACAAATAAATAATACTTGAACGGTGGAAAATAAGTTTGAAATGATGAAAAGAAGTTTGAATGAAGAGGGAAAGAGGAGGTGGAGGAAAATGAACGAACAATTTTATTTAAACTATTTTGCAAATCTCATTCACACGCTCACAAACAACACACATACAAACAAACACACCAACACAAGCACATTCCATTCCATTCACACATCTAGATGAGGGTATATCTCATGTTTCTGCGAGATTTTTTTTCTAAAGCATTGCTCTCTCCATAATCGCATCGGACACTTTCGCACCGAACAACGATAAGAATAGTTTCAAAACGAATCTCTTTCAAAATGTTTCCGTTTCTCGCATTGTTCATAGTTGAACAGTTCACTTGATTGCTTGAAACGCACAAATCTCGTATTGAACGAGATTCGAAAATTGCCCCAGAAGACTAACAAAACCAGGAAACAGGAAGCTGTAAAAGAAGATTGAGCTTAAAAATGTAAGCAGTTTAAGAATGTTTCACTCACGGCGCTGAATTGGATTATATTTATCCGAGTAAGTACTTGCTAAGTCAGAATAGCAGCCTCTAGTTATGTGAAGGAACGCCGGCAATAGCTAGATGGAGGAATTTCTTATGCATAATTGGATAATGTGATGTAACAATGCGTCGAATCAAACAACATTCTATTCACTTCGAAAACATTCAGTCAGCACTAGCTAGTGCTGTCAACAAACAAATTAAAGTTTTATGTGACGATGATTGCCAAGTCCCACATGTGATTGCTTTTGCAGTTCCGTCGATCAATCATACGACCGTTTGGTCGACAAACTCCGAGATTCTAGGAAACAAAAGAATTGCCGAAGAGGAACTGCGACGGTTATCAGTGGTGAAGAGAGCAGTAGAGAAATCTCAGATTTGCACTCACAACATATAACACAGCACAAATAGCTTGTGCTCACAAAAAGCACACTCTCACTTGCTCATAGGCTCATTTGTTCAAATCTTACCTCTAAAAGATTCCTCCGAAAAACAAAAAATTGATAAAGCGAACAAAAACAATCGTATAGAAGAACATTTTGGAATCAACTAAACTACTTGAAAAACACCTTCTTGAATGTTATCATGATGATAACACTTAACAGCACTTTGAATGCACAACAATATTCGAGAAATGGCACAAGAGGAGGATCAAACCAGCGGCGGCGATAAGATCAGCAACAGCAATCACAGCAGCAATTTGTTCGAACTCTTCACGTGAAAACGTTCCCTAGAATGCTTCAGAACAAGAGATCATCGGAAGTTTGCCGTCTTGTTCATTAACCAGGTTGCTGAATGTTGCTCATTCGAGCAGCCACACACTAGCAACCGATTTCCACTCATTGTCAGCACTACCGCAGTTTAAGCATCTGGAGTTCATTCCAGATTTGTAAAGATAATCAATCTCGTAATCGCATGATCTCGACATTGAGGTATTGCCAGAGTGCAACTGCTTCATTCACATTTGGAATATTTTCGAAATCATCAATCTTGGTGGTGATTCGCAAAATGTTTTATTTCATTGAATTACAAATCGTCAGCATGATTTTCAGAGTTAAACTTAATTTTGTGCTGAGAGACAGAACAGTGGTCAGCTTTTGGATGCTTATTAAAGCGAATGTCAAACTCAGCATCTCCTCCTTCACTTTAGCGACGCGTTATGATAGTTGCCTTTAAGTTATGCCCGCAGTGGCAAGAAGCATTCATTACGAAACGAAAAAGCGTTTTGCTGAAAATTCAGCGCATTTTGCTCTTCGTATGACCGACTTGACGATCATTCAAATCCATCATTAGTGTGGCACTTATCGCTGTCGCCACCCTTTCATCTCTTGTGGAAACGGAGTATCATCCGGATCGTCCAAAGATGACCTTCAGTCCCACTCCCATCAGAGAATATAATCCACATGCGGGATGTGTGCTCCTCTCCTACGGTGGAATAGAAAGCTCACGAGAAATCATTGCTCATCAAAGATCATCCGATGACTTGAGCTGTTTCTGCATAACGGATCCCTTTTTTCTGCTTCACAGAACGAATCGGACGGAACTAAATGACACCCGAATCCAAGTGGTTCCTATACTCACTGGAAACCTCATTATTGAAATTTTTTCACGATGGTATCCCGGAATAAAACTATGACTTGATATATGAATAAAAGCATTGCTTGAAAATGTCTGGAATAGTGAATCAAGGAGGAATTTTAAATGAATTATCGAATTTTTGCAAAAATACAGCATATGTTTTCGATCATTGGCAATATCACGATTTCTTTCGCATATGCCGAAATGGAGTGATTGCAAATTTCTGGCATCGTTCAATGAAACTCACTGCGGTGTGAGGACAAGAATTCATCAATGAAAAAATTGTTCCTCATTTCACCAGCTGATGATTCACAAGTAAGCATGCACCAAAAACAAATTTTCATTGGAACGACATGAATTCAGTACACTGTGCTCTAATTTCTCATCTAATAACATCGCCATAACCTTAGGTGCATCTGTTTTGGATTCCACTCAGCGCAATCCACCGTTGTTATGTATAACAACTCATAGGTCAACGAATTTATTCTAAATTTATTCTTTAAAAAAATCGGCATATACTTTTTTAAAATTTGTACTCAGAAGACGATAAATGCGAAGCTATAGCACACAATACGATGTATAGGCATTTGAGCCGGTAAACACTGGCAAAAGAAGAAGCATTTGTGACGAACGCTTAACCTTATACTAAGTTGCACTTCATGCAGTGAGCAATTTATTGCACCCAAAAGGAAAGTTCAATCAGAATGAAACTTTTGTGATGAATTTTCGGGCGAATCGTCGCTTACCCGAACGGTAAATTGCGTTCAGTGCAACGAAAGAATACTTTAAGTGAAGTACATAAATCATCACCATGTAACATGAGGATAAAAATGTGGATGCGAAAAAATACGGAGGATAACAACCGCTCAGCACTCATTCTACACTGTCCATCAGAAAGAGGCTTTTATGTCTTTGATTTGTGCTCGTCTGTTGCCCTTTTTTCCGATATGATTCCGTTGATTGCAAGCAAATGAAATGTACCAGATCTTGTCGTGTTGTTAATAGTGTTACACCTTTATACTGCAATATCTGAATGCGCTCACCAAACTACAGGATACTCGTTTGACATTTGCATCGGCTACTACCACTTTCATCATTCCACAAAATCTACTGAAAAGAAAACCTCTATGGAATTTCGCATCTAATAAGATCGCCATAACCTTAGATGCATCTGTTTCGGAGTCCATTCAACGCAATCCACCGTTGTGATTGATAACAGCTCGTAGATCAACGAATTTATTCTATCGGCATACACTTTTCTTTTTATTTGTATTCAGAAAACGATAAAAGCGAAGCTATAGCACGTAAAACATATCTGTGTGCATTATCTAGGATTGAGGAAGAAATAATTGGACGCAAACGACCAGAAATATCCCTTTATGAGACTGAAAATAGCGTCTTGAAATTGCAGTAATTCAAGAGATACATGTTTGATTTGTTCTGCTCACTCAGATAATATTTTTTCATCACCATTCTTGTCAAGTATTGAAAAAATCAAGTGCTGAAAAGAGTAGCCATGCATGTCTGAACTAAATTGAGCTTATTTCTATAAAATGCGCTGTTGAAGTATGAAAATCTCGTAATGAGAACGATGCACTATCGGAGAAAAAGATTTCCTACTGCAAATATTTCACGCCACAAAATTTCAACGATATTTTCGACTTAATGACTTTTTCAGAGGCAGAAATAAATGAAATCAGATGTCCATCCTTGCCTATAAATCTAATGGCTTCCATGACTGGTGCACATGTTTCTGTTTGCACGTTGAATCTTCTTGATGGCAAACCGAAAACCGTATGTGTGATTTATTCTGAGAAGTGAATTCGTAACCTGCCAGTCTCTCAAAAAATGAGTTCTCATGGAACTAGTTCGTCGCTTAGGTGCAAGAACCATCAAAACAGCTTGGGCTGTGGTTACAAGCAAGATTCGCTCTCATCAACATCGCACGCTATCAGCAGAACTTCTCCGAGTGTATTTTTGACAACTGCTTGCGAGATCACCGCAATCATCTCAGTCCACTCACTATCAGATATAAACTACTCATATTAACAAAATTGGTGTCCCTACTCTAAACCTCCGAAACAAAACAACTGAATGTCGCATCTCACTAACATTTCACTTAATCTAGATGTTGCTGTTTCTGCAGTCAACACGAATCTTGTGCTTATGTTGTGCGTCGGTTCACAATGTCATCAACTCGTCATGGATGCTTTTTTGCAAGCAGTTCAGTTTTGAATCTTATAAACAAAATCGATGTGATCGTAAACTTTTTGGACTAATTAATCAAAATTTCTGCTGATCATATTCAGTCAGTTTTGCTTTCAGGTTTATTTTGCCGAAAACTTCTCGTAATGCTGCCACATCATTCTGAAATCATATCAATCAACAGGCAACTGTTCTTGGACTTACTAACGTTCTTTAGATGGCTACGATAGAGCTGAAGAAAACAAGTGTTTCGTTTAAAAATTGGCGAACATGATCGATGCACCAGATCAACGTGGTCAAACTCGAAATATGATTTTTGAAGGCTGCATTTTAGCTGCCTTTTACCAATAATAGACTACTGCCTCGATCAACACGGCGGCGGCCCACTCAGTTCTCCTTCACAAGTGGAAATCCCACCAAAAGGATGCATATTTGTGTGCAACTGAATGCTTCTCACCTAAGTGCATATAGTATAGATTGCTTGCAAAAACAGTAGCCATTTGATAGTGGAGAAATAAATGAATGAACGTTGAACTATAAACTTCAACAAGTTAATGAATCGCTATAAATTTTACGAAAGCACAGTAATAGATTCTTATGAACACAAATAGACTCGACGAACATATGTACACACACACACACACTTGGATACGTGCAGTTGTTTAGCTGAATATTACCTCTCAACATTTATCTTAATGTTGACTTATTGATCATGTCAAATCTTTAAAGTGATCACATCTATCAATGTACGCACATTTTTGATTGTATCGCACCTCACTCACGATCGCTTTAATTTCTCATCATTCTCATCGATGCTTATTTTAGTAACCTTCAAAGCAGTGTTCCTGGAATCGACCTCATTAATGAATTACGAAAATGCGACTGTCTTACTCAAAAATAAAACATCCAACATGTCATGCAAGCGAAATTGTCTGCGAGATAGATTTACTTCATCACTGAAATCAACCCTGAATACCTAGACGCATCTAACTGCAATTTCCGTTTTTGAAAAATGTTAAGTTGCCATAAACATTTATTCATAATGTTGCAAATTACAAAGAATATATGCTACCGTACAACTTCTGTTTAAACACATCGCAATGCGACAACATTTATTATTTCTGACACGAAGATCACACATCCATTAATGAAACGATGATGGTTTCAAGAATCCGTATTGTACGCTCCTACACTCACGTATATCCATGTGTCCAATTCAATCCAGTACGAAATTCTTGTCGAAAACTATTCGCTTCTCAAATGTTACATAGAGCCGGCTTAGTCTTCTTTCTCCGAAATGTCATGACATTTTCCGGCAAATCGTTCACATATTATCGTTGAATAGCAGCACCCACAAAATGTAACTATTGATCAACACGGATAGGATGCTGGAACGAAGATAGCAGCTTTTTGAGGCATCATCATCATCATCGCCATCACTTCCGAATTCGCGAACATTTCTGGGTTTTTTAGATTTTCTTATTCAATCCAGAAGTTGATTCACAAGGGAAGACCTACTAGACTGCACAGAGCAAGAAATATGGACAGGATGAAAGAATAGAATGTACAAAAATCGAGTTGTAAGAAGAGAATCAATGCAATACAATGGTAAAATCGCAGCTGAGAACTATTCGAGACCTTCAGTGTTCGCATCAGTTTTGAAGTGGTTATGTTTTTGGCGACGCAATCAACGCCGACGAGAATGTGCTCTATTTTAGCAAGTTGATTTATGCTTACGGTTGAATAAATCAGATATCATTTCTTTTCAGCAACGTTCCAGTTCTTGAACTGTATTTAACAAGAGTTATGGGGATGTCATTATGTCTGTCATTATTTGCATTATTTTTAATGCTCTTCACTGACTACTTATTAAACTGCTAATGGAACGTAAAAAGTGAATTTATGAAACCTCTAATGCACATAAATTTTTCCTCAAATTCAATGAATTCAGAAAATATTTCACTCGATTGATACTGATTGTGCCATGTCATTTGGAGGATGCAGGAGATCATGTTAAGAACACATTCAATGATATGAAGAGTGCTCTAAATAACAGATGAAATTTGAAGAATGTTGTGGAAGAAAAAAGATTTACCGAGTAATTGGAATTGCATAATGATGAATTTGACGAATAATAACGGTATTGTACGGAATAGATAAAGCGCATTAGATTAGCATCGAGTGAAGTTTAAGGTGATGATTTCATCACCGATGATGGTAATGACGATACACTGAGAACATTCGAACTAAGAAGACGAGAGTGGAACGAACGTCTACAGCAAAGGCCGCCAGTTAGTAGTTGGTTGGCTGTTTGAGCAGCATTCAGTGGATGATCATTTCATTGGCTGATGGATACCGCTGTTGTTGCTGCTGCTGCTGCTGATGCTGCTGATGCTAACTTCGTGCATTTGGCGATCATCAATTAGTCAGTTTGAGGTCGTGCCACAAAAACCATAAAAAAAGGTCACTCAAAGAGCATTAACACCGACAGCTGATTTTGATAAAAATTCACTTATCACTACAAATTATTCGTTACCAGTTGCTTGTTGGCTCCACTTTCCGCTCAATCCGTTCTAACAAACTACACACACACACACAATCTTCACTCCATAACCAATCTCCAGCCAACATTACTAAAAAAAACATTGTCCTCAGTTCAAGATGAATCATTAAATGCCGCCAGTGCTGATTTTATACACTCAGTAGCAGCTGGTACGATTCCATTTCTTGTTGCCTTCAAAAAAAAATAGATTCAGACGAATATTATACGTAACGTAATTTTTTCAATCGCGACTAATTTATGATTTTATTTCAGGCTGCTTTAAAATAAATCTCATTTTGGAGCTACTATGTGACGGATTGCATGACCTTGCCCATGCAAATTCACTAATCTTAAATGCCATATCATTTGTCCACCCATCTCTAGGTATACCATTCTATGTTTTTCCTATCCTCTGTAACTTAATAGCGATGCTGAATCCGAAATGCATACGACCCCTCCGAAATATCTTCACATTTTCCTAACCATATATGACCCTATCATATGCTCAGTTCAGATTTTAGTTGAATTTCATTTTCTTTCATTATATGCATTGCAAAATGATAATCGTTTCAAATAAACGCTTTGTGTTGGATCCTAATATAGAGTTCACTTTTCTCATTTATTTTTTTGAACTGCTGAAAGAAAAATTAAATTGATCCCGACGATTTCACTTAATGGTAGTGAACTATTTGGAAGAATAAAATTCATCATTGAGAACAAAATATCTCTAAACGTTTCATCATCACTGATCAATTCACTGCAATTATATCAAATCTTTGCATATTTAAAATCAATTTTCGATGCAGTTTTCCGGTTTCAATGTTCAGCATCCACTTATATTCCATTAAAAATTGAAATTACCGAAATTGGCCAATAAGATTGAACACTTTCACTGCAGAGAATTTGATGAAGAGTCGTTGAATGTGCCGTGATGGCCATATTTTGATGCATGCAATTGCTTTTTCATGAATTCTTGAATGATTTGAAATCGTAATCGTATTTTCCGTTGTGGCAATTCGACTATAGTTATAGATAATTTAATTTTTTACAGATCATGCATTCAGATTTTCAAACTTTATATCAGCTTAACGTATTGTTTAGAAATGCGTAATGTTTGGCATTTCCGACGTAATAATTCTTTTATAGCGCACTTTCACGTTCAAGTAGCCATTCAAGTAGTGATTCGGATGCAATGGAACTGCCAATTAAAATCATGTTTATGATTAGTGAGGCAAAATCAGTTGGCATCCTTCATTGTGCTTTGGTATCATCATTTGAGTAATCTATGAGTGAAGGTTATCATTCATCCTCAACTCGACTTCATTGCGCAATGACACTTTGATTCAATCACAATAACTTTAGAATGTCGCAAACATTGCTTCTGATTGAGCTGTCTGCATTTATATGGGCGATTTTTAAAAAAACGAATTATCAACTTGTATGCCTGGTGCACACTTCGTGTTATCCGACTGTAGCTTTCGTTGATTCCTTCTTGAATATCGTCTGTCATGCTGACTTCACGAGTGGAAATATTAATGATTTCAGTGGCGGTAAGTACAACATCATAGTAGCGACATAATGCGAAGACATGATCAGTGATGACTTGGATGTGCATGTTTTGTGCATTGTTATCAGGCGAAAACCACTGTTTCTACTGCATGTTCCAATATCTTTACATCATACATAAAGAAGTAAGTCATTTTTGGTCATTTTCGGATGCTCATGACGAAATCCACTTTGTTGATTGTTTTTCTTTCAGTGCATTTTCATTGCAACGGTGAATTTTCAGTAATAATTAGCGAGAGCGTGTTCAACGAGAACAAAAATGCAAACTGGACTGAAGGACGGCTGTATTGTTGGTGATGAGAGAGAGAGAAAGAGTTTCTTTCATGATTTGCCAGCAGAAACTCTTCGCTGGCAAAGTCCTTGACTGGTATTACGGTCTTATTGAATGCGTCTATTTCCGGGATGCGCCCCGTATAAATAGATTTACAATTGAACGTTGAATAGAAGCCATTCATCAATGTCATGTCAACAACAGTCAAGCATTCAGATCAATTGCATTCGTTCATTAAATAAACATAATTCGCAATTCTTTTCACTTATATCCAGCCGTATCTCCTATTCGATCATCATCTCGTTTCCATTCATCATTATTTGTTGGCATATGATTACCTCTGCAAACCAATGTTAACCAATATCCATTCTCAACTCAGCGCAAATCCTCAATATTTATATCCATATTATACGCATTCTCTCAATCATCACTCACTACTGTATTTATCTAATTACGTTCATGCAATGATTCAATCGAATAATAAATTT
This sequence comes from Anisakis pegreffii, assembly GCA_035041965.1. Taxonomy (NCBI): domain Eukaryota; kingdom Metazoa; phylum Nematoda; class Chromadorea; order Rhabditida; family Anisakidae; genus Anisakis; species Anisakis pegreffii. The sequence goes on along the minus strand of JAPYMA010001443.1, from coordinate 29,354 downwards.
CTTTTGATCACAACTTTTGATCATCAATGCATCTTCTGCAATAGAAATACGAATCGAATGTAACAGTTTGATGTTCAGTTTCTTTCACTTTAAATTAACAACTGTTCTAAGTCTCAGTAAATGCTCCAGTTTTAAGTGATATTGAATGCACAGGAAAAGAACGACTGAATGGAAATGTGCAGTTTTTTTATCGAAGGAAGTTATCTCATGATCAACAATTTCAAAAAAAAAAATGTATCAGCATTGTCTCAGGGCAATATCTTAAGTGAAACCAATAAATCGACGTAATTACTGAGTGCAGTGATTTTTATTATGCGATGGTTTAATAAACTATATTATCTTAAATGATGTGTTAACTTAAAAAACAACTGAATTTTGAATATTTGTCAACCATTTAAATAAATTTATGCGTAAGGTCATTTAAGCGAACTCACTTAAGCGTAAGGTCATTTAAGTCATTTAAGCGAACAATTTATTTAAGCAAATAATTAAGCTCAGAATGTGATTGTCCAGAAACTCAGAACGAGCGTTTTAAAATGTTCTATTAATGTCCTATAAGTTCTCTTTCAACAGTGAATGTACAGATTTATGAATCATAGATGGATAGCACGCATGCACGAAATCCGAATGCACTATTGAAAGGTGGAATGAACGAAATCACATCTGGAGAATTTCTTCGGACATTTCTTCTGACACCAAAAAAACACTGTCGATCTGCAGATCCGTCCGTTCCGAGAATGAACACTCAGAATTCTCAACACAATATTTTCAAACTTTTTTTTCCTCGGCAAATATGTCAGCATGTACAGAAGTGCGTGTCTTCACAAGTAGCACACTATAACCAGAGTGTATTCAAGCCACATTTCATTGATGATGATGTTGAATAAAATCCATGCAGGCCCGCCGAATAAATGCTGAATTATGATCTGATCAATAATCTGATAAAATCTTAAATTCGTGCTTATCAGTTATGGAAAATGTGCATGCGACCAGCTAGTGCAGTTTTCTGGGCGATAGGATGGATGGATGCCCGAAACGTGACGAAATTATCGATTCCATTAGGAGAGTTCTATTGCATTTTGATTCTCCAAATAGAAAATTCCCTAAATTTTCATTTCGACTTACTGAGAACTAAATTGAGAAGTATTAATAGCAGTTGAAGAAGTGCTACTGAAAAAGAATATCATTGAAAATAAAACTTGGTGGAATACTCGATTTCAGCTCTATCAAGATCAAATATCCAGTACGATTATGTATTCAATATGTAACAATTAAAGAAGTCATCGTATACGATATTGATGAGATTAATAATCATCATAATTCTATTTATACCACCACCAATAATAATAATAATAATAATAATAACAATAAAAATTAGACATATTCATGCATATATATGTGTCACAAATATTTCGGTGTCAAGCTTTACTTACTATAGCAAACAATACGATAGAATCGGTGAGTGCTAGGGCGGGGCATTTATGGTTTGGCACCAATCAAAAGGATTGGGTTGACTGGTGCGCACAGTGGTGTGCATCGAAGCATTTTCGGTCACTCGCTCGAGCGCTCATGGACTGCTCTCTATGGCCACGCTATGCTTACAATCCGGCATCTGTCACCAATCCGGCTGTCGTTTACTCACAACCATTTACCAGTCAGTTTTCCTTTATTACCTGTATTCATGTACTACTGCCAGCTTACTATCTTTCCATGCACATGCATTCATTCACTCGTACAGTTGCAACCTTGATATCGTGCTCCATCCACTGAATCAGTTCCACTTTCCAGTCACGGATGTGCATTCTGTTCAACTCATTTCGAACAGTTCACATTCAGCGCTTCACTTTATCAACTTGTAAAATTGGAATTAGAGAATTATTTGTTGTGGAAGAACTAAAATTGCGGCTTTGAGAATTAACACCAGATCAGCCGATACTATGAAGTTTCCATGTGGAATCTCCTCTGTTTCTAAATTGCCCCTAACTGGGATATTCGCAGCTGGGTTTTTCGATTTAAAGTAGTATCACAACCGTAACTGTTCCCAACTTTGACAGTTGAGAATTTTTTGAGAAGCACGCCGAATCAAATAGACATAAAAGATTGAATGTGATGAATGTCTCATAAGGGTAAGTTTCATGTGATAATCCGGCTGAAAATCTAATCTCTAGCAAAGGATTGTTGCCTTTGGCTTCGAATTGGTTCGAAGTGTAAATCAAACTCATTTTTTCAATGTCAATTTGATTAATTCGAACAATTTTTTGGAATCGAATTCCGTGATCCATTTGATAGATAATAAGCGACTTCGATAGTAATCTGGGTACAGTGTCACCCTAGCTAGTGCTTTTTTGGCTGCATGGTGTTCAATCTTCACTATTCAAGTTGAAGTCTTGTTGATCACCATGGCAAACTCTATGAAAATTCATTATAATTGTTCTCCTTCAAAACCATTAATTGATTTCTTACGCATAACTGACGGTCTCACGAACGGTTGCATGTGAAGCCATTTTTTGCAAGTCAGGCAGATCTGAAAACAATTATCTCGCTTCTTCGAGCCGCATTTACAAATTCAGCATTTTTTTGTGTAGAATTCAGCGAAATCACTTAAACTGTTACTCACTTGCTACATTTGTGCTTCCTTCAAGTGATTTTCCAGTCATAAACAATAAATTGATGTCAAAGTTCGTGCGAGTTTACTGACCAGTTTATCACCTGAATCTTATCACCAGTTAATTTATGTGGTTCTAAAGGCCTGAAAGATCCCTGAGATTCTCACTCGCTAACTCTTCTCATGGGTCATTTGCAATACTTCTTCAGTGGCACAATACTTATACTTATTCACTTCTGTGCGATGTTCAGTTTTGATGTGCTTATGATTCAAAAATCAGTTTCAATTCGAGCCGAAAGTTTTTCTGCATGGAAAGAAAAAACTAAGCAAAAATTTGCTCTAATTCGCATTCAATCAAACGATAATTGACATAGAAAATATGTCCGAGATCAGTTGGTGACACCCTCACCCGCCAATCAGCAGTTAATTTCGAAAAATATTCATCAATTTTGCATTATAAGCATGACGCATTAGTGTGTCAAAGCTCATAAGCAGGGCATGTCAAATCTGCAGTATCTCGGTCACTGACCACTTTTCAAAACGTGTACATAGAGTATTAAAGACACTTTCAGCACTGCAACTTCTGTATGCTTTCGGCAGAGTGGAACAATATTCGAAATCACAATCAGTTAAATTCAGTGCCATAGAGGAATTTTTTTTTTTTGAATATCTTCATCAATATCAGGTCATACTGGTGTCAACCAACTTGGTGGTGTTTTTGTGAATGGACGTCCACTACCAGATCATATCCGTAATAGAATTGTCGAACTGGCCCATCAAGGGGTACGGCCATGCGACATTTCAAGACAGTTACGAGTGTCACATGGATGTGTCTCAAAAATTCTCGGTCGTTACTATGAGACGGGTTCCATACGGCCAGGTATATCTTCTGTCATAGTCTATCAGTGACCAATTCATTCAATTGCGCTCATTTTGCCTGCGTTTGACTGTGCGGACAAAAAAAATCATTTACTGCCAAACGTGGCGATTAAACAGATGACAAATAATGATGATAAATAAATAACTATCAAAACCTTTCTTAATCAAATTTATGCACAAAGTAAAATCATTCATCAAAAGCATTGGGCATGGAATTTGAACGCTACTCAAAATTATTTAAACTGTTATGATGAGTTAGCGAAAAAATCAACTTGGTGTATCTGAAATGAGATTTGTGAACATTTCTGCCAGGTGTGATAGGAGGATCGAAGCCTAAAGTTGCAACGCCAAAAGTCGTTCAAACGATAGCTGCTTATAAGCGAGCAAATCCGACTATGTTCGCTTGGGAGATTCGCGAAAAACTTCTGGAGGTTCGTTTTCAGATCGTCGATTACTGCCAAATCCTGCGACATTCAAACAAAAATTCAATATTTGACTGTTCTCATTGAATGTATAGTCTTCATAAAGATATGTTCATTGCCGACTGCTCAGCAACGTCAACTGCTTTTCGCTTTCACTGCCAAATAATTTCACTTGAATCCATATTTGTCAGTCACACAATGTAAGTAGCATTCAGTGAACAAGAATCAGAATCTTTAAGGAACGCGTTTGTGATGCAGAAAATGTGCCGAGTGTATCGTCAATAAACCGCATTGTTCGCAACAAATCTACAATGGACCGCATTTCGGATAGGACATCAGCGGTTCATCAGAGTGCATTCCTACCTCCTGCAACACCATATTCAATTAATGAGCTTCTCGGATTCGAACATCCCAATAAGGTCACCATTTCTCAGTTGAAAACTTCAAACCATCCTCCTTCTCGACTAATTTCTTAAAATCGCAATCAAATTTGAAGCATTGCTCGGATATTGCTGTGGTTTTTGTTGACAATACAGACATTCAAATCACGGAACTGTGATCGCGTTTAAGTTCAAAGGTTATTAAGGGTGCATGAACATCGTTATTGTTGCTAGTTTATGCGACTGGGTTTTTTCGAAATTATAAAATTTCGCTAACTAGAAAACATTACGCGCGAACCTACCTACGCTCAGACGTAGGCTCGTCAAAATTTGCTTCTATCACACGAATCAAATTCAGTTGGTTGAAGACTGGAAAATGTATGCAAAGTTCATGTTACAATGCCTAACTTTATGTGAAAATTAAATGAAATGAACGTTTCCTTTTTGTTTCCAAGGAATTCCCTTCATTAGATGTCATAGAGAAATTACTTCATCGTTTCCGTACCTTATCAATTCCTATTGGTTAGATTTTTTGCTGATTTTCTCACAATCAGGAAACTGAATTCTCGTTGCACCTTTCGAGAATTGAGAGCACATGCTTGCCAACAATTTAGTGCTCATTCTTATCTGAAAATATTCTTCAATTCAATCAAAAAACTGAATTTTAAGAATATTGTCGATGGTGTACCACTGCCACTGCAGAACGGTACAAATCCGAGGTTTATCAAAGGCTCCGATCTGATGTCTCCGTATGCCTGCGTAGGTTCGTCAAATTTTCAGTTATAAAATGGCATTTTGTCTCAAGTGTATGAACAAACTCGAATACAATATTTTGAGTGTAGCAACAATGAGTTTAGTGGAAGAAACTAAAATTTGTTATAGAAAGCCAGTTCAAGTTTTGATTATTGCTTTTTTTCTCAACTTAAAAAGATGTCTGTCTTGATGAAAGCAACTAAGAGAGAAGAAGAGGCATGTAAGATTACGGTAAGTAGAAAGCAATTCACAATTCTCACTTCAAATCAATTATGTATGTGGTTGTTGTAGATAAGCGATGGGAAGGAACTGGTCCTACAGTAGTATGTGCAACAACTCCTTCACATGCGTATTTCGGTGAGAACGTTCAATTGATTCGCCTCTTTCATTAATCGTATCTTTACAACGAATTCGAATGTGTGTGTGCATTCGATACAATAATCGTAATTCTATCAATTCCAATTTTTCAATTCATTATTCGATTTAATGTAACAACCTTTTTTGTGCATATGTCAATAATGGATCATCTTTTATATTGCATTTGTGTGTGCATCGTGTTGACATGCACGAACATGTGTGTGTTATAATACATTGCATCAAGTCATCAGTCTTTTGTGAACTCATAACGAAAAACGATTTGCAAACAAATCCCATCCAAATAACCTCTCACTAAAATCAGTTTCAATTCCATTAACTATTTGTTGATTTCAAACTCGATTTAATGATTTTGATTGTGTGCAAACAAACTCTTGAATATTCACTGTTTTTTGGGAACGATTGAAAATCAGGAATGTCATGAAGAATACAGAACGCTTTTCAATATAATTGATCTTGATGATGGCTAAAATGAGATATTTTGATGTCTAAATGAGATATTTGTAAGATGTTTGTTTCATCTTTCAAAAATTTCCGATGAATTGAAGATGGCTTCCTTGGTGATACGTGGAATATGACACCACAAACGGTACGTAACACTGAACTACTATGTCCGACACCAATTGGACGATGCAACGAAACATTGCTGAGCAATGGTGTTGTCATGAACGGCAACGCTCAACGAATTGCATCCACAGTTCCATCAGCCGCATCAACCTTATCAGCAAATCTAGCAGTGAACAACATCACTGGTGCCACTGAAGCAAGTTCTGATAATAACAGTGCTATTGTGTGTGGTACTACAGCAGCAGCAGCCGCAGTTGCAGGCCTAATGGCCACATCATCAATAACAAGTGCTTCTTCGTATTGATTTGAAGAGCAGCGGTGAAGGAGGAGGCAATAAAGGAAAAGCGTTAAGTAATTAAGTGAATTTGTTGGTGTGTTGTATGTGTGTGTGCATGTGTATATTATTATATTGTGATGTCGTATCTGGTTGTTCAACTGCATTTGTATAATACACTTGGTGGAACGATAATGAAAATAAATGAAATTTATGAGCGTTATGCGTCACTTGCAAATCCCTACACGAATTTTCTAAAAAGCTTTTTCTTAGCCTCATACTTAGAAACTAATATGTAAGGATTCATACGTACGTACATTAGAAGATATGAGTATGTGCATGAATGAACATTACCGGCTCGCATATATCCAATAGAGACGATTGATTCATAGATTAAAACTCGGTGATAATTTCGACACTAACTGCAAAAACAATCGAATAATTTCGTCAGTAATGCTATTGCCTATTTTGCAGTCACTGATGAGGAACAACAGCGTTAGATGAATTTGTTTTCATGAGGCTTTTCAAACCACTTAAATGGGTTTTGTTGTGAAGACTTGTTAAGTCAAATCAACGAAAAACGGCATTTGGTAAACCTCTTCGAGACATATCCTACATCTTTTCAACAGCCACCTTGAGGGCCAAATTGATAAACCTCACACTAGCAGTAGAGCATTGATACTTGCGATCATCATCTACGTTACCTTACAAGATCATCCTCGCATTAAATCCTCGAAATAACATCCCCTTAATTCATTCTACCCTCCATCAAAAGTGTGGAACGCCTTAATCACTTGCCGGAACGTAATGAATCGCGTGATGAGGCTATAATACAACCGTTCAAGGTGCACCATCCGATAATTCACATTTGGTCAGTTTTCTACAAGGAACCGAGCAAGTTCTAGCAAACAGAGTCAACGGAGCTGTTCCTATCTGATAATGAGAACTCATTCGTACATGCGCTAGTGCGCTGCTGACCATCGTGATTTTTTACGTTGAATCTGTGAATTTTTCATTGGATTTCGATCGTTTATCTTGCTTGTTCAGTGAAGCGATCATAATGGTAATGTTGTGTACAGCAGCAAAACGAACGATGACACTGGCGGAATGAGTAGTGAGCATTTATGTGTTGTTGAATGATTGAATGCACAATAATAAACAATTGTTAGAAGTTGATCGAGCGTAGAATCAACCTTACAAACACTCCTTTGTTTGTATCATGGAACAAGTGCGTTTTTTTCAACGTTTCATTCCTCACACCTTAATACCTCACAAACAATGCAATTTGCATTCAACTGAAACAGTTAGAGTTACGATACGTTCATTCCTATGTCACTAATAAAGAGCATCCACATGAGATTTTTCATGGCCTTATATTTGTCTTATGATTGCTTAAGCTAGAAAACAAAGAAAGAGTGGCTGGTATTAGGTTCTCAAAACGAGTGATAAATTGATGGCATGCAGAAAGAGTGAGAAAGTTTTGAACGAAATTCAAATGAAAAAAAACAAGTCATATTCTGTATCTTTCATAAAATCCACAAGCAACATTCCAATCAATTGATCATTTTAGAGATTAAATGAATTATTTCTTGAAATTGTTTTTGTGAGGAATTATCTTCGTGCAGACAGAAATGGAATAGTCTATGCAGCAGTAGACAATAATTTGCTTCAGCTGTGTCCACTCAACAAAACTTTGCAGAAGTTTCACCTGATCCTTCTAGTGAATTCTTGAAATTAGATTAGAAAATGAGATTGTAATTAGTGATAGAGAGACAATAATGGAGTGAACATCAATGTATTGTTTAATGTTAAGTGGATGAAGTGGATTAAATCGACAACATTAGAGAGACGAATAGCAGCAGCAATACGTTATTGAATTAGCGTAATGGGCCGACAAAGAAGAAAATTGACGACAGAAATAATGACTTGATGGATATTGTTAGTGAACCGAATGAAACAACGGATTATTACATGTGCATAATTACATGTATATCTGCAACTTGATTAGTATAAATCTCATAGTCTATTGCAAATGAAACGATCACCTCAAGTGCAAACAATTGTTTCGATTATTGGGAGCCATTCATCGATTAATCTGTTTCGTTCACGCAGAATGAGGATTATCAATTGGAGAACACCGGATATGATATGATCACAGTCAATTTCTTCGAGATTCCTGAATAGCCACTTCCCAAGCAATCTCAAATCGCATTCGAACTCTTCCACTACATGTATTATTCAATCATCACAAAAATCTGTCAGTTTTTCAACGATGTATATTTTGCGATTCAGTTGGTAGATAGGTATCCATTGTGGCTTCAAGTTCACAAGTTCAACAGAGTTAGTGTGTGGCAAATCCTGTGGAGTGTAAAATTTTCGGAAGACTGAACGTAGAAATATGGACTGAAGCATTGAATTTACAGATGATAATGAATAATTAATTCATTGTCTACGTGACAAACTTTTACGGCTGTGTGAACAGTGTTTGTTTTTTTAAGTTTTACCTCAGTGAACAATCACAAAAGAAGAACATTCCAAGCGAAAAATCTTATGTCATCGTATGGCTGAAAACTTTATTTATTCATAAACTAACCGAGAATGTAGAAAAATTCGACCATTTGATATTATTATTTGTATTATTATTATTATTATCAGTGGTAGTAGTTGGAGTATTTATTGTCATCGTTATTATATCCAATTGATGAATAAGGTTTGTCATAGTGATGTATCAATCACTGATTAGTGATTGATTATGATACAATAAACACACATTTTGACGATCTCTTTATTGATCAATTAAATTAGCTGTTCCGGATGTGTATATTCAACAATACAGTATTATATAATGTAACGAATAAATATGTAAATAGATGGTTATTATCGATTCTAGGTCATCGCGTTGACCGCAGATTAGCAAAACACCATCATTATTGCATGAGAATGCATACAATAGGATATGTGGACGAACAAGTGAATAGTATAACGAGTGAAGAGTATCACAGAATAATATCATCGGAACAAGGTTGTCATTAATAGGAGGTGGATGGATAATGATGAGCTTGATCAATAGCATTGATTGATCGGTAGCAGCCAGCTGATGTAATTTCATACGATTATTTCCTAGTGAGCAATTATGAGTTCCGAGTTCACTTATAATTTGAACCGTTATGGGGTTATGTACTGCGACATTCACATACAATGTCATTAGGTGTTCTATGAATCAAGGGTTTCACATGAAAATTGTCAGAGAGTGATAATGAAATAATCATGAATAGGTGAATAATATGAACAGTTTGTGAAAACGTGTGAATATTAGTCATGATCTACTCATGAATAAAACATTCCTTAATCAAACATTTTCACTCCCATTGAGAGGAACAAATTAATGAAACAATATAAAGAGAAAGTACTTTAACATTGAGCAGACGTTTGCATGTGAAGAGTGTATATAATTGAGAAAACCTAATAACTACCTAATTTGAGGGGAAAACGAATCGGTTAAGTCATCATCGACAGTGTTGCATTCGATTAAATGCGAATCCTTTAACGTGGGCTTCAGTACTCAATAGTAATCGTTTTCGTATGCAAATACTCGTTAAGTGCTTCGGCTCCTGAAATTCATAGACGGTGGAATCAAATGATTGCATGCAGAACCATAAAATTACTTTAGCGAATCTTCCAAAATGATCACAACTGTGAAAAAACTTGACTTAAACTAACACTCTTGATAGAATGATAAAATAAACTTGAAAGTTTTCGTCAAAAAATGATATTAAGCATTATTTGTGATGAACTGTGTTAACGGGCCGCTAAGTAACGACCAATCGTAGGTGAGCACTCACCGAGATCTTTGCCGAATCCAGACTGCTTGAAGCCACCGAATGGTGATGCAACGTCCGTTTTTTGATAGGTGTTAATGAAAACCGTACCGGCTTGTAAACGCTGAGCAACACGCAATACCTTAAAATACTTAACTGGTACACGAAAAATTGATATGCATTCTTCAAAATTGTAAAAATTAATTGTAAAAATTGATATGATCTTCAAAATTGCTACGACATATGCATCTAAGCAAATCATATTCAGTCATTGGAATTTTTGAACGAAAAAATTCACATCCTCTGTCGGTATCTGTTAGACGGAAAAAGCGGAATTACATATATAGTGAATGATGAGAAAAAAATTGATCCAGTGACCTTGGAAACATCCTTTGAAAACACTCCAGCAGCTAAACCATATTCGGTTGCATTGGCACGTTTCAGTACACCGTCAATGTCACTGAAAATACCTTTCAATTACCAAAACAAAAAAAAGCAAATCAACGAAAACAGCTCACAACGGATGTTTGCTCACAACAAACGAAGCAAACAACAAACAATCACATTTACAAAACAAATTGATTCCTCAATTTTTTTCGCAGCCTAAAAAAACCCTACGGAATTTCGAAGTAGTTCCTAGTTTGTTAGCACTTTTCAAACCGGATAAACGAAACAATCCCTTAATTTATCGAAGTCAGTCCCTCCATCGATCCAAGAGAAGGGATCACACCGATAAAAACTATAAACATTACGTGAAATAAGCATTTTCAAAGCAATGCGAAATTACAGATTCAAATATACAACTCACTCATCAGGGAATTTACTCACAACCATGATCGGTCCGAATGATTCTTCCTTAGCCACATAATTGTTGTCCTCAACATCGATCAGTATAGTCGGCTCAAAGAATAGCCCAGGCCGATTCACCTGCTTTCCACCGTATGCTATCCGACAACCATCTTCGACACCACGTTTCACGTAATCGATCAATTTCAACAGATGTGCCCTATAAGTAGCACTTCTTGACATATGGAATTTGAAGGAAATATCCGACAATTTCTTTGGGACTGCACAGACTGTTCAGTTGATATTTTGCATCAATGAATTTATTCATGTTGCTAAATCTTATTCAACTGCATTGACAAGATTTGACTAAACGTCACAGTTGAAAATCCAAACGACAAACTTGTGATTTTGAGGTCCATGAGAGGTGGCACGATCAAGCGGGTCACCGATGATCATTTTTTTCGTCTCAGTTATCATACGTTCCACAAAATCGTCATGAATCGATTCAGCCAAAAAGATTCGTCCGGCTGCGATACAGTTTTCGCCCTTCAATTAGTATCAATCGCTTGGCATTGTAGCACTTTAAATTTTTGAGATGCTATGCGATGAATGTTAATTGCGAGTGATGCTACTTAGAATAACGTGATGAACAGCTTGATGGATAAAAAGCTCATCCCGAGACATTTTTTCCATTTGAGAGCATCTTTAGAGTTGCGTATTGAGTGAAACTGTGGCGCTTTGTTATTTGATTTTGAATTTTCTGAGAATGGCGTGAATGGTTTCTTTTTGGATATCCTCTACTCCTCGAAGCATTGCAAGTTTGCATGATTTTATGCAAAGATGACGGTGAGAAGAGTGGTTTAGAGGAATGGCACTGAAATGCTCGACGACCAACAGATACCTTGTTGAAAAAGACCGCATTACAGGCCTGCTTCACAGCACGATCCAAATCCGCATCTGGGAAAATTATAAGAGGCGATTTTCCACCAAGTTCTAGCGAGACTTTCTTGACGTTTGAACATGCACAACTATAAGATCATCGTATAGACTTATTCCAACATGGAAATTCAAAAAAAAGATTTCCTAATTATCACCAATATCAGTTGAATTCAACAGTAAATATTGCGCTGATCAAAATTTTTCACGCAAAGAGCAATCAGCATAGAAGTATCATGAATCGCAGGTTGGTCGAAACAATAAAATCCTCAAGAAACTGAACAAATCTTCATGTTGATTGCTAACACGAATATTTAGAAGGCTTGTAATCTAAAGAAACATTCAATATTTATTCATTATCACGGTGTATCTTTACCTGCTCATCACTTGAGCTCCAACTTCTGTGGAACCAGTGAAGCCAACTTTTCTGACTGATGGATGATCACAAAGACACTGTCCAATCTCAGAGCCTGATCCTGTCACAATGTTCACCACTCCTGCTGGTATACCGGCTCGTGCGGTTAGCTCGGCAAATTTGAGTGCTGTCAGTGGACAAACCTAGAGTGTTCGATTAGTGATTTTGGTCGATGAATGATGCATGTTGTTCTTTCCTTGTTCATGAAACGGTAAACCGCACAATATTATTACAACAATTTGACATTATCTTTTTTGCTCATTTTTATCTCTTTTTGATCAAAAAATTATTGATAACGACGAAAGTTATTCAAATCAATGTTTACCTGAGCCGGTTTCAGAACGACTGTGTTTCCGGCAGCAAGACATGCGGACATTTTCCATGAAAGCATCATAAGTGGATAGTTCCATGGTGTAATGATACCACAAACACCAAATGGTTCACGGACAGTCAAGCATAAATTCAGATTAGGACGAGCATGTGAGATTGGAATCGTGCGACCCTGAATTTACACAAGCACATAGCGAATTTCTCTCAGAATTCAATGCTCCTTCGAATAGCGATGTAAATCGTAGAGGTTGTAAACTAATTCATATTTGAGAGCCACAATCTATTTGAATGCCTTGCGAATGTTCATATGTTTTGATGAACAGAAAGATTTTTTGAACATATCGCATATGTGGTTTGCACGTATCATTTTAAAATTATCCTTCAACGAGCACTAAAAAAATTAAACCGCAAAACCGGAACTCAACCAAGACGTTACCTCAATTTTATCGGTCCATCCAGCAAAATATCGCCAAACGTCAATACTCATGCCAACATGAGTTTTGAGTGCCAGCGTATAAACAGCACCGCTGTCGATTGACTCTATTGTGGCCAACTCTTCTTTGTGTTCCTCCATTAAGTCGGCTAATTTATAGAGTAATTTGCCACGATCTCGTGCCGACATACGACCCCATTCGCCCTCTTCGAATGCAGCTTGGGCCGCTTTTACAGCCGTATCAATATCTTGAGCATTTGCTTTTGGTACCGAACAAATCGGCTTCTCGTTTGATGGATCAACGGTTTCGTAGGTACGACCCGATACACTGTCCACAAATTTACCATTGATATACATCTGATGCGGAAAACTGATGTCCATTTCGTTGACGTGCATTTTGATGGCATCGAATTCCAGCTTGATCTCATCCTCACCGCGTGACTTACGTATTACAGCCTCAACGTACAGCCCAAAACTTGGTGACATATAAACTTGTGTATTCTCAAGTTCAATCTTCGTTCGGAAACGTGTCTCTTCAATCAAGCGTGTCACATCCTGTGATGTTGCACCACTCTCGAAGAAATCTGTTGCGTCTTCAATATCAATCTTGAGAATACCCGTCCAAATCTCTTTCACTTGTTCTTCAATTTTCTTCTCCTCATCGCTCAACACCAATTTTTCAGTCTTCTCCTCTTGTGAACCATATTTTGAGCCTGGTATCGTACGTCCATCGGGCAGTTTCACACTGTCAACGTTAACGTATTTGGAGTCGTGAGCCGGTAGTAGAAGTCCTTTCGAATGCACGTAGACTTTACCATTCGGGCAATCGCTAACCTCAACCTCTGTGGCATCAGCCGGCATTGAACTACTCTTATAGAGTGTTGACCCGAAAAGCGTGATCTTTTCACCGTTCAGTATTGTCCATGCGCCAGGAACCTGAAAGTGCGTCGATTCAGCGTAGAAAGACCTGCTACATCAGTCGTAGATTTTGTATCTGTTTTTTTTACGAAGTCATTTTGCTAATTGATTCTAAAGTACTTACTTTATCGTTGCCCCTGATGAAGTTATGCATCTCACGTTGATTTTTCGTCCATTCCAGCTGAGCCAACTCAGGTTTTACAGTTATATAAGGTTCGTATGAGGCACCCTCTTCTGGTTGAACGATGTGTGGCGCTTTCCCTTTTGCGATTAGATCAACTGCTTCCGCCTGTGATCAAGCATCAAATATTTGAGGTAAGAGCAGTTTATGGTAAGTCTCTTTGGGAAGTTGTATTTTTTTAAAATTCCAAGATTAAAAGAGAATGCTTGGAATACAAATTAACAGACACAGGGCAATATTTTAAATGAGACTAAATTCATTTCATGGATTTGTTTAGAATATCGTTATGATACTCACCATTCCTTTCACGCCTTCTGGATAGAGGAATCTTTTATAGAGAGAATTCAACGTATCATTCTCGTCAACCTTCACACTCTTCTGCAAAAGGATTGGTCCCGTATCGAGTCCATCATCTGCCCAGAATATCGTAAATCCAGCCTTTTCATCACCACTGATCAGCGTCCAATTGATTGCTGACGCTCCTCTTCAAACATATCTTCTCATTATTATTCAATAAATTTCTTCTCAATAAAGTAAAATGCTGTTTCACACTGAGCTATGCGAAACTCATTCTAGTAGCAAACAAACAGTCAACACAAAAATGTGACTGCAACATATGAATCTACTTGAAGTGATGCAAATACGCAGATATTGCGAATTACCTGTGTGCTGGTAGTATGGATGGATGGTAGATAATTGATTTATTTTTGGGTTCTTCGGTGATTTCGAGCGGAATGAATTGTGTGCAGAATGGTAGAACGTTAAGTTCAGCACCATACTTTCGATACTCCGCAAGCATCTCAGGAATCAATCGCAATTTTCCGTCAGCGCCCTTCTTGCGCCAACGAGCCGGCTTGCATACCGGAATGCCAAGCTTTTTAGCTTCCAACGCTGAATACACCATAATTATTTGGTCAATAAAGTAGACAGCTATTGCATTGATTCCATGTGAATTGTTGACTTCTTCATTTCACTGAAGTGTTAGTTTTTTTCTAAATACTTTGGAATTTTCGATCAAAAATGCGTATTTCCACCGAATCATTTTCAAGGCAGTTCCATAGTTCCATAAGCTACTGTTATATGTTGAGTGGATAACGCTGAATATTTTAAAGCTGTTCACTCGCACTCGAAAAATCATTTTATCCCATTTGATCTCTTATGCTCTGCGATTGTTTCGCAATAATTATTTAATTACAATTGCAATTACTCCCTCTCAGCTGTTCAGCCTCTATGTGACACTATACTAGATGAATTTAGTTGTATCTGCAATAGTTCACGTACCGAGCAAATCCTCACGTCCGTTTTTATCGGGAATCGTATAGACGACCACAATTTCATGTCCCTTCTCAATGAGCGTTTTCAACACATCCGCACCGAATGCTGACTGTCCGATGATAGCGATTTTCATTTTTGTTCCTGAAACACATCATGAAGCTGGTTTTGTTCGATGATAAATTGTGCGAAAAGATTCAGCGTATCTGACAAAGCATCAGCTTCACCAAGAGAGTGCATGACAATGTGCCCAGTGCTCACTATGACCGTGAATAATTAAGCGAATTCCATGGAAAACCAAATAAAACTTTTGAACAATAACATCGATTACGGCAAATCGAATGTGCTCTCATTTGCGTGGCGATTGAAAAATAAACTGAAGTGATCAGCTACTTTCTGTGTTCATTCAATCGAAGGTGCTGAAAACAAGCGTAAAAATTTTCGAAATCGGGTGTAAATTTAAAAATGCACAGTTTACTTGAAAGAGATTGTTATGGAAAGGCGTATTGGAGATTATTTTACAAGTTCTAATAAGAAAGATGCGTAGCATTTGAATCCTCGGTAATGGAGAAAATTTGTAAATAACTGAGGTTCAGTCAGAATAACAGTCCGAATAGGCGATTGACGGACAGAAGTTGCCTTTTATAATTGACGTTCTGAGTGATAACCATTTCTTGTTTAAATCAGAGAGCAACTTATCAATCTACTCAAGGCAATAATTCGAGAATCATACACTCTTTTCAATGACTGAAAATTTAGTTACGTCGCTTTTTTGTGTCATTGCAATTCAATGAACAGTTATTACCAATCATTTAATCGCAATGCATGCTCTTTGGGACGAAGCCTAAAAAATGAATTTCAAATATCACTGTGCTCAGAGTACTTCAGACTTTTCTTATCGAAATTAAACTATGGACACAAAGTTTAAAGTATTAAGCAGTTGAATACAATATTTCATCTAGACATTGCTCATGTAACGTCGAATATTTCCAGGTCACCATATTTCGGCCACTGAAACATTGGATAGTTGGAGTGTTTTGTACAAGACTAGTTCCAGAGTTTTTTGAAGTGATCGATTGATCTCCTCGATTTGATGGTATTTTTTCGTTATCGGTAAACCTGTTAAAGCGGTATTGGGATTGCTGTCATATCGACACTTTTCAATCAGTTCTTTTCGATGTCATTGCTGCAGCAGACTAATGATATGTCAAACAGCAGATGCAATGAAGAACGCTTAAGGAAGAATCCGAATAACTGACGGCAAAGTAAACGCTGCTAAAATTCTACCAAAGAATTAAGCGAGAAATAGATTTGAATGAAAGTAAGTGGAATCATTCATTGTCAGCGCTGTCATATGCACTTCAAAAAGTTGAAATGAATCGCATCAAAATATTGTTTTATAATAAGACGAATGCAGGCAGCTACACTCTGTTATCACATCATATCAAACACACCTCATTAATCACATTCATTGATCGTAAAAATGATAAACAACTGGAAGGCGTGTAGATCGTGTCTTCAAAATACATCAGTGCTGAATTTTCAAAAGCCGCATTTTCAAGAAATGGAACTTCCTTCATTCACAGCGGATTTCTACGATCAATTTTCAAGAGAATTTTTACGATTTTTACGATCAAATTTCATAGTGATTTTCAGTGATCTTTTGAAAATTCCATTGGTTCTCAAGTCTTTCACAATAATTGAACAAAAAATTTGACTAATTGTTTGATGCATACCGTTCCCATAGGAAGTCAGTAACGAATCGATCAATAAGACAGTAGAACTGATCAAGTTAATTTTCACTGGAGCTTTATTCCAGTGAAAATTAACTTCTTTCGCTGCAACTTCATAGTTGTGTTTTTTGCAAATTGGCATTTCCCAAGTAGGCGTTCATTTCATTATAATTATAGGGTATTCGTGTTCACACCGTACTGATTGGAATAAACTGAATGGAATAAACTACAAACGATAATCTGCTTAGTATTAAGCCCTACTTCACAAGTTCGCTTTTCATTCGAAGATAATTATTAAAGATTGTCGAGAGCGTTGCAAATTAGTGTTTGTCTCGGTTTTGAGAAAAACAATTGCTTAGTTTCTGCTTGGTATCTTCTTAACTTTGGTATCATTCTCAACTTCGTATTTTTCTATTGACGAATTGTTGTTGTTAATGTAGCCATACGTATCATCAGCCAGTTGATAAGCGTATTATTGAAGGCACATTTAATCGGATTATAGGTGCATAAAATTATGAAAACAAAAATGCTTCAGCAATTGAATATTCACAGTGAAGTTTCCCTTTGAAACGAGAAATTAATCAAATCTCTCACGGACAACTTTTGTGATCACTGCAGTCCGACAATCGGATGGTTCTGAATCGACCAAACCAATTTTGATGTGCATTTAAATGATTAATTACTACGTTTAAATGACGACATAATGTAGAATTTCTGTAGTTTTGTGAATTGAAATTGTATCGTAAAGCTCAATTGTGATGGATATGGTCAAACGTTATGATATGAAATTATTTTCATTGCATTAGGTTTTTGTTTTCACTAATCGTTCCTTCAAACCTATTCACTCTCAAGTAATTTAACCTCAAATTACCACTGAGTTCACTAATGAACATTTACAAAAACAACAGCAACACGTGAATGTCTTACTTATTTGACCAGTATTTGGTGTGATTTAATCAAGAGATGAAAGATGGATGATCAGAATGGTTCTGAATTGTAATAATATCAAAAATAAACCTCGCAAAACACGCACTCATATTTGTGTGATTTCTTATGTAACGTAATCATTCATAAACAACACACACACAAATAGATAAATTATTATGGGTTGGCAGTGCATGAAGTGTTTGTAAAAATGTATAAGTGATGTCGATGAAATGATAATATCATACAATTGCTACTCACCTGATGAAAATCTCAAGTGTTGACGACACTTTTCAGTGATACTCGGTTTTTGCAAATGAACTCTCAACTTATCAATGCACCAAACGTATCGATTGAGCAGAGTGATTCTCAGCAACGATGAGTGATAATATGAAGTTATGATTATGGTCAGTGATAAGATTGTATTGCTTTCCTAGCAAAACGCATTTATTTTGAACAAACACAGCGTTCAAAGTGAGCACAACACAAGCGATTGCGATGACAACAACGTTGCTTCATTATCAATTTATTCCATATCAAAAAAAATAATTCGATGGCAAAAAAGATTATTGAATATGCTGATGAGTAATGATTTTTCGCTCTGATATTCAATAAAGACATTGCTTTATTCATGCAATAGCAAATACCTCATCAAGTTTTTTCTGTCAGTTCAATACATCAGATTGTTCATGTTGCATTAGCCAATAGATAGTAATTTAGTAAGCAACCTAAACGATACGAAAAAATATCGCTTACTAATCAGCCAAAAGGATACGGTGAGCGTGAAGGTGGAAGTAAAGGTCAAAAACTGAAATGAAGATCGAAATTTGAAAGACAGGTCAAATCAACCAACTGCTCATCTTAATTGCTAAAGAAATTTCATCGATGCTTTTCTACAGCAAATTCGAGTAACTTAACGATGCGGAAAAATTTCTGGCTTCAAAAAGTATACAACGATACCATGAACGTGAAAAACTTTGTCGATGAATCGAAACTTCACGTTTCAAATAAATTTGATGCAATAAACGTATGAATGAATAGAATGGAGTTGGAGCATTTCGTATCAATCGCCATAAGGAACAAATTGGCCTCACAAGACGTCTCACATCAATCGGTTTATATTATGTACAAAACCAGTTATCTAATGTACAAATATCAGCGATTTCCTATGAAGTAGAGATACATTTACGATGGTCATATCAATTGTGACAGTTCACTGCACAAGCGTACGGGCATATCACGATCATAGGTTACTACCCAAGGGTTAGAATAAGAATCAAATCGCAATCATTCAACACTTTTCATTATCTTGCACACCATCTTCAACCTTGTCAACATATCTCATTGATCTCTAAATCAATAACGTCCACGTACTCTTGAACAACGATCTTCTTACACAGCGCAAACGTTTCAATTGATGACCACTAATAAAATCGGCAATTGTGTCATCCAATGTATTCATCCACGTTTACACTGTGCACAATTGTATACAATCATGATCCGATTATGTTCACAATACAGCATAATTTAATCACTGTAAGTCGTTATTGCAATAGGAAATAACTCATCAAGTTTTTGAGTTCACGGTATCAGATTTGAGCGTACTAGTAGTATCACAATAGATCATTCGTTGCTTTTTTGAAGGTGAACGTGATGTCGAACGTTCGAAGGATCACCATTGGAATTTGAAAAATCAACAGACTCATAACCATTGCAGAACGGAGGGGTTCCTCTTCTCGAGTGTACTATTTGCTAGTGGTCAGTGATGATTTCTGAAAGGAATGGTCAAGAACAACACGGAGAGCTAATGTACCATGGGATTTGCCTTTGCTATGAGAATAGTCGTATTCTTTGAAGCAGTCCCTGTCAAAGCACTAGAATAATCTTGCCTTATCGCACAGTATCATTCAATTCAACCACGATATTTTATAACAGCTCATCATTCCTAGGAAACATAAAAACAATCTTCATACTCGCTTCACATAGGTATTCTTCATCTTATCACTAGACTGCCACAAGGTCTATCAACTCTATGCAATGGCTCGGATTCGACTCATTTCGCTCGAACATCTTTTGAGCCATTTGAAGAATTCTGCAACCACTCAACCCACAGCACCCATTCAAATACCATTTTCGATGGAAAACTTTAAAAAACTGTGATAAGCCAACTGATCATCAGCAATTATCAGCTCTGTTCACGAATGTGGAAGAAGTTCCAGTTTTAGATGAGCACTTTCATGTGTGCATACACTGCTGGTTAGACGTGTTGTAACCTCCTTCTCTTACAACAATTTTATTCGAAAAATGGCGAGTGCATTGAAACAACAATCAAACACATTCACGGAAACAAATTCTACACAAAAAAGATGCACAATGATTCACAAATTCCTGCAGCAATATTTCTCTTTACACTAATCGCAACAAATTGTACAGTTTTTTGCAAGGAATATCATTTGACAAATCTACAACCAGCAATATCAGCAGACTCTTAACGTACGATGAAACGTTTTTGTTTTCAATCAAATCGCAATTGCAAAGGTCAGATTCTGGGTCTCAATACCTTGCTGACATGTCAGTAGTACACATAAATATACATGAATGGATGCCTTAAAGGAACAACCCAAAGTTCCCTGGTGGATCACGTAAAATGTGACACTCCAAAAGCATAACTGAGAAGCTTTGAAACCCACACTAATAATTCAAGTACGCTGATACCTGTTCATGTCAACAATTAAAATTCTGCTTCACACGTTTCACAGGTAGCATTCAATGAAATTGATATAATGGAACTTAAAAATGTATGAAAAAACATCAGCAATAGATAATAGCATATAATATGTACAATTGAATATAATCGATAATATATTCAAACAATACCATAACGCAAATCACCCGTTTTAAAAGCAAACAAGATCACTGCTTTCTCTAAACAATACAAAATTTGAGCCATCTCCCACGCTGTCGGAAACAATCAACCATTCTCACCTATCCATTACGTTTTGGTAGATAACAATCAGAACTTAAACACATCTAAATGAACGCAAAAAACCCTAACCAATAACCACTCCATATATCAGATGATTCGAATAGCTTATAAAATGAACAATTCCATTACACTGAGCTGTTGAGCTTTTGGTGGATGAATTCGAACAGATTCGTTGACTGACCAGACTGTTCCAAGCAGTACAACACAACCAGATCGTACAACTGATCTATAAAAAAATAAATTTACACAACAGCATTCATCTTGATCATTTCTATTCATCAACATCATCCAAACTGATATTATTCCAACACTCCGTTTAGATTGAAACAATCCATAACAGATCAACTCAACGGAACCTAACAACGCCTAAACTTAAATGATGAATGAAGTATTAAAAAACGAATGCCGAGGTATAGGATAGATTCAATAAAACTAACTTGTATTGATGTTCATATGAACCAATTCTTTATGAATCAACCGAAGCTGATTCGCAAATCCGCGATTACCAAACGTGAAATAACACAACGGTCGTGCATTCATTGATGCAGCTATCAGCTGGATCATACCTCAAATTAGAATAGGTTCTGTTATACTATACCTCAATCACTATCATTGCCATCCTCACAATCTCTTAATCACACTCACAAATACTTCAGCAAGGATAAACAGCCGCACGAAATTGAGCTGGCCGCATAGTTACGGCAAGGATAAATTAATTCTTAAATGTAATACAATGGATCACTCATGATGTTACATCTAAAATGCATTCGAAACTAGAAATCTGTTGGAACATTTCATTCAACAACAACATACTTAAAGGTAAGAGATATCTTTAAAAGCGAATAGAAATCCTTAAATGAATGCGAAATCGATTACTTTTGAGACGTAAATCTCCACCGAAAACACCACATCCCCAATTACCAGTCGCGATTGCTTTTGATGATCCGTCTCGTACGCGGAATCCACAATAAGCCTTAAACGACCAATGATGGTGACGCAATGAATGTGACCAGCGCATGATTTGGCATACGAACAGATAACAGAAATGATATCAAATAATCCACGAACTATCGAATCAGATCAATTATACAGTGATAAAAATCGAAAGAAGAGGAAAAGTCAGCACTAAACCTTCAAAAGCTCTCTGTCCACGAGATCAACAGTGAACTGATGTTTTGGCTGCGAAAATGGCAATGCGTCTATTGCGACCAGTTCACAGTGTAAACGCTCGAAACGATCTCTACAAACACCGAATCTTTTTAGACGCAAGAAAGTGGGAAAAAAACGCACAAACACTTCACATTATCCGAAAGATTTCAGTCATTTTCGAATAATTTCCTTTAAAACAGTCAGAAATCCGATGAGAGACCAGTTAAGAAAGTCGAACAGCTGCTGTATATCCAAACTAAAATTAAACCTCGAAAGTGCTTCGGGCGTGTGTAATGGATACCATTGAAATGAGCTGCCATATCCTGCATAATCTGAATATCGCTGTGCACCAACAATCACAATCGATTCATTTCGACGCATTCGCTCACAGATTAACATCGATACAATCATTTCTGGACAAATCATGAAACGAATCTCTTCCTGAACGAAAATAAAAAGTTATTCGTACCGACTGAGATAATCTACTTCTTTACATGAAGCAAGCCACTTTTCAAGAAAGAAAATATAACCTCATCATGTTCAATTCAATAATGAAGCATCATGAGCATTATAGAAATCTAATTCATCAATGAAATGACGAATTTTTTAAGATGTGCGATTAGAAGAAAAAGACAAAACCTGAACACAACCACTCGCAAGCACTCCACCACCAATGAACATATTAGCAAAGTCCACTTGTAGCATGCCATGACCGTCGTCTTCGATTGTACCACTTGACGATACCACAAATTCACTCAACGGCTGACATATTTCTCGCCAGATCGGTGGCGGTGACACTCGTTGACGTCGATAGGTTAGCACTCCAGATGGCACTAAACGCGCAAATGCAAATTTAGAGCTATTTTTACTGATGCAAGAACAAATTAGTAAAACTGCTCAAATATCCGATGATATTGATTGTTGTTTTCAGGATCACGATTGCTTTCAATATAATAAACATTACAAAATATCTTAAAGAAACGCTAATAAAACGAAAAAACAGGAGAAAAATTGCTGTGAACTGACTTTGAACAGAGATTTGATGGAAGTAATGCATGATACATTTCAACTTTTCAATAGATCCTCTGGTACGCAGATCATACAATCGATTGAAATTGATAATTGGCAATTCACCACCCGAGTGACCGTTACGATTCGGATATGTGCAAAAGAATGCATGTGCCAATAGAGTGGCTGCTTGCTGTTGACTCATTGTAACTGAACCTTCTTGACCGTGTCGTAATATTGGTAACGGCTAAAAAGCGGAAAACTCCACTGAGACATAATCATCAATTAAATTATTCATTCCATTCTTCATTTGTATCATTGCTCTAACTGGGACGAAAAATTGAGCTAACTTACTTGTGTAATGAGATCAGGAGCCGACAGGGCAAGTTTGGCGATGAACGGAATCACCGAGCTGAGATACTCTTTCGCGAGTTCATCAGGAATTGCTGACTCGAAAAATTTCTTCAGTGCATCAAATCGCCAATTTCTTTGAATATAACTTTCGATGCATTCCTGAACGAAAAACATACATAAGTGGACAGAATATAACACGCCATAAAACTACTCTTGACGATAGAAATTGTAATAGAGCGGCAAGGCGTAAAAGGTGAAAGCACATGCTTAAGAAGCACCTGAATTTGATCGACGGACGTCAGCGGTGTTGTCAATTTCAGAAGGTGTTGCTGAATTTTCGCAAACTGCATTTCGTCGTCGTGTAAATTAAGCGTCGAAAACGGCAGTCTCACATAGCTGAAAATCATAACCAATATGGCAATTTTCCTTCACGATGAATCTTCTCCATTGCCTACATAAATAATAAACTGAATAAATAATAAAAGAAAAAATTCAAAAGGATACTTTCGTCCTTTGTTCCAACCTAGCGTAGGGTCGGTGCACGCAGGAGGATATGGTCTTGGAATGACGTTTGGCCGAATCGAGCCGATAGATACCAAAACGATATCCGTGTTTTGTTTATCGTTCAAATCGGGATATTGGTCCGAATAGCATCGCAGTGGCTCTAGATCAGGCTGAAAGTGCAACGAAACTGTTTTTAGGAACGGAACGGCTGGACTGTAGAATTATTCAACCGTAAATACGAAAAGCCTGATAATATCAATGCTGATTACAACTAATTATTCAATAAAATATCTCAGTTAATATTCAGCGACCGTTCATATGAAGAATAATAAAGTTACATATGGAAAAACCAATAAAACTTCAAACGCTTAAACAGTTAACACACCAATGTACCAACCTCTTCTTCCGTAACCATTGTGAACGATTCATCTTGACTCAACGATGCAAATTTTGTTTCCTTACGACTCACATACGAATCTAGTGTTGTTCTGTCGTATCGATTCTTCGCCTTCAATAATCAAACTCAGTGGAAAGTTATTGGGTGAAATTCAAATTTGTAGATGAAATATTTATATTCTGCTTAAAATGATTTAACGAGATCATGGAAATGGTATAATACAATCACAATATGAAGTGTATTCTCATGAACTGAAGCATTCGTTTCTGTGCAATTAGTTGAGTTTTACCACCAATATTGCTGATCATTTTTAGTGGATTCTTTCAAATACTAATTGTAAAAGAACATAATCGACGACATTTTACCTTCTGAATGGTGGCGCTCATTCGTTTGATTTCTTGTTCACGAATACTTGAATCAAGATTATCACGATCCACCTCCTCAACAACCAATAAACTACGACGCTGGAGAGCAGATTTACCATCTGCCAAACCGCTCACTTCGGCCACTGGTACGACTTTAAATTATTCATTTTTACTTAAATCGAAATGAAAAACTTGTGATTTTCATGATCCTAACGCTATAATCATATGGGTTTTACACGATCCTGTCGTTTGACAGGAGATGATGGTCCAAATTTTCAACCGTACTTCAGCAGTATTCAATTTGATAGATCGATTTTATTTTTCTCGTCTATAAAATCATCGAATGATCTTATTTGGGATTCAGGATCTGAGCGGAATATAAAATAAACCTTCGTTTCAAGCCAAGCAACTCACTGGAAGTGGTAACAGAAAATGACGATTTCGACCGTCTTGGAGAGTGAACTTTAACGACCGAAGGAGATGTGGCTGTTGAAGATGAAGGCCTTGCCATTGAGCCCGAGCACTTCAAGAACGTATCCAGCTTCACTTGACGCATCCTCTTTGGCTCCGGTTGTTTCGGACTTTGTTTCAGATGCGAGCTCTCTTCCTCGTCTTCTCGATCAGTAACCTCTTCAATATCCATACCAAAGCCATCCATTGCTCATTTTACCTGAACCAAACCAACACTGGGTAATGTTGTATTTCAGATTGGTAAAATCACAGCGGCATTTCGCGAATAACGCATATAAAATAAATATTCACTGATGTATGCATGAAGGAAAGTTGCAAATATGAACGTATTGTTTTCAATATTGCAGCTTTTCCTATGATGATCCACGAGCATATCTACGAGCTCCAGAATACTGAAGTGTTTGGAAAGTAGAATGATATCGAAGAAATACCGAAAAGTACCCCGCTAACCCTACTAGTAAACCAACAAATCGAATACAACGTTGTAGCTAGCGTTTGCAAAATCCCGACGTTTTTTCAATTCCGGGATCGGGATTTAATCCCGGGATCGATTTTTGATCCCGGAATAATCCCGGGGTCGAAAATTTTTGTAACATCGATGCGGGACATGTTCAAACACATTTTTTCGAACCAATA
This sequence comes from Anisakis pegreffii, assembly GCA_035041965.1. Classification (NCBI taxonomy): domain Eukaryota; kingdom Metazoa; phylum Nematoda; class Chromadorea; order Rhabditida; family Anisakidae; genus Anisakis; species Anisakis pegreffii. Next base: position 3,483 of record JAPYMA010001443.1, on the reverse strand, counting down.
TGTTCATTATCAATCAGAAAGGAGTTAATTCAACAAATTATTGAACAAATTCGAGGAACCAAATTATTCAAATTCAAATTAATATTTCATATAATGTTGCTAATGATCATGTCACGAGGGCATACTGCATTTTCTATACTAAGGCATCTTGTCGTCTCGGGTCTAAGCTAATAACAGTACACTTTCATGTGAATATGAAATTCTTGATTCTCAAACACTTATTTGCAGTGCTTCAAGTCCATTTTCTCGCAGTATTAACGTCAGGTGAATTCTGCCATTTCGGAAATTTCGATTTTTTATGAAAGAAATGCATCTCATAAATTATATCACTTGAATTTTGAAAGAATTAAAAGTTCAGAGTTTATCTAAAAAATGAAAAAAAAATCCGCAATGGATTTTCATCGAACCCATCGAGCACCTACATGTTTGATGATTCCGATCAGAGATCATGGAAATGCACTTGATAATTAAGCTTAAGACCCTTTTGAATGGAACAATTTCCCTCACTTCGACAGTGAATTCTCACTGTGAGTGAACTCAGTGAGAATTAATCTACATTTTGATCAGATGAAAGTGTTTCCAAATAGCGAAGTAAAAAGATTGCAGTCTTTAGAACATGCAGTTGAATGAACAAATGGAATACTGAAGCCGAAAAAATTGCGTTAGAGGAAACGATTCAAAATTCCGTTGAATTTTGTTGCTCTTGGTTCTTATTAGAAAATTTGATTATCTGTGTTAGTCTACTTAGAAATGCATCCAGATGAGCGTGATATAAAGCAATGAAGAGGAGAATAATCAGTTGAGTATTCAATGAAATGTTACGTAAAAGTTCATCGAGCTGTCGCTGATCATATCATTCGTCCAATTTGCGTCTATTTCCTCAGCTATTCATTAATGATAGAGGGCAAACAACAAAGATGACTGCATGTGAATGCGATGGGAATGATTAAGGCTTGCTTCAAGATGAGCATACTATCAAAATTCACGCAAAATGGCCTGTCTTATCAAATTCCGCAACCCCGGAATTTTTCAAAACTTAAATCCCGGGATCGGGATCAGAACTGAAATCCCCGGATCCCACGCGGACCCTAGTTGTAGCCCATTATCTCGAGTAGAAGCTCACAAATGGATAAAAATCATGAAATAAATGAATGAAAGTAACAAGCAATGCGAATTTGGCTTGCTTTCAAACGTGGCAACTTGGCACGGCTCTAGTAAGTGACTTCATCTTAAACGCGGGAATTCAAAAAATTCTGGAAACAACCGTCACAGACACAACGCCTGGTCGTCTTTGGGGGCCAACTGGTCGCTAGACGGGTTCCGAAGTGCCGTTTCGCGACCAGAGGCCTTGAGGAGAAAAGCCTGACTTCCAGTTAAAACTTATTTCAGGAGGGAAAAATTTCGTCAACCCCAAATAACTGAGATGGCACCCCAAACCTGCCCAAGACTTTCATAGACGCCAGCAACCCCAACTGGAAATCAGGCTGAATCAAATACCGCCCAGCTAAAGAACAACTGCTGTATGCTTGCTGCACCTCATATATCCTACGATTCCACAACCACTGACTTGCTACTACAATTAGACCCAAATTCCCCCATTCGAAAGTTAAATTTTGATTTGTTCATCCGTAGTCTACAGAACAACTCAAGCAATAGCCATTCATTAGTTGGACAGTACTCTTGAAAGAGCTCTTTTGACCACACGAAGTGGCTGGAAGACGAAGTTCCATAAAAAGCTCTTTCGAAAAAGAAAAACAACAAGGAAAATAAACGAAAACATAGCAACACCCCCCTCCCCAAAACTTTTAATCCTCTCACATAATTCAGATCAGAAATGAAAACATAAAAACATGCAACACATATCACATTGCAGCATATAAATATCACAATATACAACAAATACCACATCACAGCATACAAACGTCACAATATGCAAACACATCACATCATAGCATACAACCAATCACATTAACATAATATCACAAATAGTACAGTATGACAGAAAAAAACATCAGCACATTAATTCATAACGGTGACCAATTCCTCATCGTCACGGCAAACGGATGGCTTCAATTTGCCTCATGCATTATCGCCAATTAGAACATTGCTCTGCCGTGATAAATCTGTTATCATCAGATTGAACCACAAAGGAATATTTCTGATAATTATAGCTCAAGTACCCCAAATGACCGAGCACGGTTACTCAATCCGTTTTTACGTTCGTAAGAAAAAGCTGATGAAGGATGGACGATTACGGGAGGGATGAACTCATTGCCGTCATGACATACTATGACAATCCTAAACTTATCGAAAGCGACGAATACTGACGACTCGTTAATTTTTTCACGCGATTCCGGTGTAATGTGTGGTAACACGTGGAGAAACATTTATACAGCTGTCGCGCCATGCACCATTTATACAGCTGTCGCGCCATTCTTCTCCTACCATTCGAATAGATTTCCTAAAGTTATCAAGTACCTTATTACCACTTTTGACGGGCAATAACTGCACTGGCAAGGAAAATAAGGATAGCATCATAGATGTGTACGAATGCCATCATGACACTAGCTAATAGATAAGCTTCGGCGAGTAACCACAAACACCTGAGACTTCGAGTCACCTGTCAGCGACTCGACTCTACAGGATGAGTGGTCCAGGCGAACTTTCCAGACCTACCGCTAACTTCATAAGGCGATTCATACCCTACGTTCACGAAACTCAGTTTTATAGGGATATATTCTTCCTTTTTATATGCCAGTGTAGCTACCAAAACAAAGCTGAAGAACCGATAATGCTTCTCCTCTCATGCTATTGGATTTCCTAAAGCTATCAAGTACATTATTAGCACATATGACCGACAATAACTGCACTGGCAAGGGAAATAAGGATAGCATCATAGATGTGTATGAATGCCGTCATAACACTAGCTAATAGATAAGCTTCGGCGAGTAACCACAAACATCTGAGAGATTTCTCCTTATAACACATTCAACAACATCGAAATTGAGCGATATGATTTCATAAGTATAGTCAATGGTCAACCCGATCATAATTCCCCCCTGTTAAGAGAAAGTGCGCACAGTGAGTCCGGGAACCCTCGTTACCTGAGCAAATGCCCGAAGGCACTACTCAGGCCAACTTACGCGCATTCCCTATCCCCGGTCAAATCGGCGCCTTTCCCGGGCCGGGAACGCCCTTATCATATTGTGCAGAAAGAATGTTCACGATACTCGGGCAAATATCGCAGTCATATTTTAAAGCATTTCTCCCCGATTTGCCGAGACTGCCGGTAGGTGGGGAACACCTGTCGCATTCACTTAAACCTAGCCCCGCTTATTGGCAGCTCGACGGGTTGGGATCGCCCACGCAACCAAAATTTGCATTTTAAGAATGACCATTGACTATACAAATGATATCGCACCAGCCTTATTCCAGATGTCATTAAATAGTATTACGAGGAAGACGTTTTTCGAGTCACCAGTC